>JASKGM010000013.1:5771016-5796469 GCA_034509205.1 Ceratonia siliqua | reverse complement strand
GGAAGATGCTTTGTCCGTAGCTGATTCGCCCTTTTATGTAGTAAGCTGCAGAAACAATACGATGCCAAAATTTTAGGTCGGGTCAATGGGAGAAGCCTCAGCCTCGGACTGCGATGTCATTCCAAGTCTCCTATCATCTTTCGTCGATACCTTTGTTGACTTCGCAGTCAGCGGCCTCTTCCTCTTACCGCCACCGCCGCCGCCGCCACCACCACCACCACCAGTCGTAGAAAATATTACCCCCGCTTCTGATACTAAGGCTTCCTCCCTTCTTCTTTCACGTTCTCTCCCACCGTTGCAGACCCGCCTGCCCTCACCAGACCGTCTAATAGCCATTGGTGATCTCCATGGCGATCTTGAGAAATCCAAACAGGCTCTACGACTTGCCAATCTGATAGACGGATCCGATCGTTGGATTGGAGGGTCCGCCACCGTGGTCCAGATAGGGGATGTGCTCGATAGGGGCGGTGACGAGCTTAAGATCCTGTACTTACTCGAGAAATTGAAGCGCGAGGCAGCGAGAAGTGGTGGGACGATCATTACCATGAATGGGAACCACGAGATTATGAACGTGGAAGGCGATTTCAGGTTCGTGACTAAGACTGCTTTGAATGAATTTAAGGCATGGGCGGATTGGTTTTGTATAGGGAACAAGATGAAGAGTCTTTGTCAAGGATTGGAAAAGCCCATAGATCCATATGAAGGGATTCCCTTGGCTTTTCGTGGCGTTAAGGAAGAGTTCTTTGATGGTTTCAGAGCTAGGATTGCTGCATTGCGGCCTAATGGTCCAATTTCGAGTCGGTTTTTGTCACAGAATTCGACTGTATTAGTTGTTGGAGATTCGATTTTCGTTCATGGGGGTTTGTTGCCTCAACACGTTTCTTATGGATTGGAGCGGATTAATGAAGAAGTGAGGGATTGGATTAATGGGTTGAGAGGGAGATTTTCACCTGATTATTGCCGGGGGAGGAATGCTGTGGTTTGGTTAAGGAAATTTTCAGATGAGTTGGCAAAGAATTGTGATTGTTCAACTCTTGAACATGTTCTCTCGACAGTTCCTGGTGTGAAGAGGATGATCATGGGTCACACGATCCAAGAGGTTGGAATTAATGGTGTTTGTGATAACAGAGCTATTCGGATTGATGTGGGTATGTCAAAGGGATGTATTGATGGTTTGCCTGAAGTTTTGGAGATAGGAGGGGAAAGGTCAGAATTGCGGATATTGACATCAAATCCATTATATCAGAACAATAACAAATCGTCTAGCTTGGGCATGGGAAACGAAGAAGGGCTTGGGTTGTTGCTTCAAGAGCATGGACCAAAGCAAGTGGAAGTCAAGGCTTAATAGTTCTGAACTTTGGGCTTTTTTTCAAGTGGCAAACGATGGGTTGAAGATGGGTTGCAAGTTTCAGATTTCATCATATCCGCAGCCTATAGGCTTTGTCAGCTAGCTTAATTGCAGTAACTCTCTTGGGTTCTTGGCTTGACTGGTAATTAAATCTGCAGATGAGATCAGAAGTGGAAAATTCCAATAAAAACATAAATGCTTGAATAAAGAAGGCGAAATGTTGCAACAGAATTGTATTCACCTGTAATTACTAATTAGAGACACGAAATACTGCATTGCTTTCTCAGGATCCTTACCCAGAAGGCATCCTTTGCCTTTATTCTTCCATCTCATTAAACATTATTTCAAATAATAATAGCTTTATGGCTATTGATTTAGTGGATTGATAATTTTCAGTATTTATATAGTGCAAGATTAAATTTCCTATCAATTTTTATCATATAGTTTATTACAAGAATTATTTATTTCTATAGATGAGAATGAAGACAGTTTCTATTTTCGGCATTGATCTTTTCATTTATCAATGGAATGATCTAATATCACAAGATTTATCTCAAACGTCAACCTTCTTTGGAGAAGTTATACAGCAAAGCTACATTTAATCCATGCATATTCTGGTCATATGAGCATTGATGATATTACATAATTGCATGTCTTATATCCTGAATAGAGCTTTATTGGTTTCTCTCACGTATGAGGATCAGGGGATGTTTACGTTAACTTATGGTTTAAGTTAAGAGTCAAGAGAATAGATGATAGAATTGATTGGGGCATTTGAGCAAACCGCTCCTGGGTTAACTACTGTAGCAGTGAGAATCTATTGATAAGTTCTTAGCCACTTTTTACTCCTTAATGACTCGTAAGGATTAAGGATACTGTGTTTAACAACTACCAGATTATTTGAAAATTTGAAGGGCCAATTTAACCAATTTATTGTATAAGTTTGCTTGTATGGTCTTTTATGACCATGCTAAGTTATTCCATTCTTTATTAATCAGCATTCATTTATTTTACTTCTGCTCTAGGGAAAGCTCTTTCCCCATATTTTGTCCATGCTGTCACAAAATCATATTTAATTTACAGCTGCAAAGAAGAGTACAATCCTACATTAGATTTCTGACATGCTAAGAAACACACTGGGTATGAAATGACTGCTTTTTCAAAATGTAATGTGAATGTAATTTTCCATTTGGGTGCCATGTTAGAAACAAGGGACTTCTACAAATGGGAAATACTCAGCTCTTTAGTTAGAGGTTACATGAAAATATAGCAAAATGAACATGAATGAGCTTGGAGATACTTGGGAGTTTTGAAAAGAGTAGAGTAGAATAATTCTTATTTGAATATTTAATACAAAAATATATCTTCTTTTTTTTGTTTAAAAGTTAGAAGGGTCATTGATGGATTGAGTGGTTCATTTTTTATATTATTTTTTAATATATAATAAAGATAAAATAGTAAATAAATAAATAAATATATTTAAACCAAATCAAATATCTCAATATCAAAGAGTTTAAAAAAAAAGAAATATGGAACGAGTTGAGGGTTGATAACTGATAAGTGATAACTCATCCGAATTCGCCCTAGTGCTTTATAATTTGAAGTATTTTTTATATTCTACTCCTTTAATCTTTTTTGCTATCCTCGGACACTAACCCTTCCCTTGTGCATGGCATTGTATTCCTTTTCATTAAATCTGCTCTTCTAACTTCCAAGAGAACATCAGAAGGAAGTGGAACCACCTCTACATTACTAAAACAGACAGATAGTATGTAGGTTCCACATTTCATGAGATAGTGTGATTGAACTGTTCTCGCTATTTACAAAAAAATATTCATGGCGTGTTAAACACCTCCATTCACAAGAGAATTTTAAATATTAGCATATGATGATTTTAAATAATATTATTTAATTTTATAATTGTTACAATTAAAATATTGTAGTTACATAAAATTCAAGTAAATTTATTTAAAAATTTTCAAATATATTTATATGAAATTAAAAATAATAATCTGTAATCATGAATAGGCTCGATTTAAACCCAATTGCATATCTTAAAGCAAAAGCTGAGCTGAGCCACTATGCTAATATTCGGAGCATGAGACCCCCACTCTGCTATCCATTTAAGCTATTAAGGGTTGTTTGGTCATCTTGGCTCTTGCAATCGATATCTATACCTCCAAGCCAAAACTAATAATTTAGAGTGAAAATAATTAACCAAACAGGTCATATGATAAGACAAAGGCCGAAGAAGATATTTTTTTAAAGTGAAAATAATTAACCAAACAAGTCATATGGGAAGACAAAAGTTCGAAAAGGACAGCATTATCTTTCGACAATAAAGTATGAACACATAATGTAAATCACGGCTCGGTTCAACTCTGTGGTTGAGAATAACGACTGTCTTCGTTTAACTTAGTGGTAAAGAAATTGTCATGTGGAAATGTGAATTTTAAATTTTAGAAGAAGAAAAATTATTAGAAATTTTAAAAAAAATTATTTTCAGTGTTTGTTAAAATTTTTAAAAACTACAAATAAAAATTTTGAAGAAACGGTGATAATTTTATAAACAATAAAAAAATTAATAAGAAGAAAAAAAATAAAAAATTTATTTTCAAAAAATAAAAATTCCCAAACCAAAAGCACTGTAAATTTTCAAATGCACGTTTTCTAGTTTGTTTTCCTACGTTTTCTTTCTCCACCGCTTACCTGCCGCTATGGCACGGACCCGCCGAGCTGCAAAGGAATAATAAGGAAAAAAGAAAATAAAAAAATCCACCAAATATTTGTCCTTAACTGAAAAAAAAAGGAGAAGAAGAATTTGTTCAAATATCTCTACTAATAATGATTTTGGGAAGTCCAAGAGAGTACACGTGGAACGAGCAAAGCATGAAGCAATTTGTCTATGTAATATTTATTTATTAATTAGCAATCATGTGAAAAATAGAAGTAAGAGTATTGAAGGTCTTACAAATCAAATAGAAAGAAAAGATGTTGTTTTCCTGTTTCCCCAAATTTTGGGGAAAATGTTAATATTCTTTATATAATATTCTTTTCATTAAATTTATGTTATATAATATTTTTTTAATAAAAAATATTATATAATACAGATGAAACATATAAAATACCAAAAATATATTCAAAAACTTACCCTTAAAAGGTAAAAACCTCAAAAAATGCCAAGAGTACAATGTGGTACGATTAAGAGTGCTATGTGGTGCGATGATATCCACAATAATACGACACGACTGTAAGCACTTGAAAATGGTTAGAATTATTGAATTTAATATTTTTACCCACAAATAACATAATAACAAATAAATAAAAAGTGACAAAGAGAGTTATTTTTTTAATAGTTAAGTCTAAGAAATAACGTGAGAGATAATTTTATTAGAAAATATTACTTTTTTATGAATATAAAATTTAGTTGATATAAATAAATTATTTATAACACAACCAAAATTCACTCTTAATTTTAAAACATCAAAATTGTCGTTTTAATTAAAATAAAAATACAGCCATAAAAAATAATTTTTTATAAATTTTATAAAAAGTATTTTTGTAAAAATAACGTTTCTTAATCTCTATCAGATCAAATCAAATCAAATCAATCCCTGTTCCCTAACTTAACCTTTGTCCCGCTACCCAAAAAAATAAGGTAGCTCGCAGACCAAAGCACCAGTCAACATCGAAACTCATCAAACACTTCCCCGATTACAAATATGCTCCTTATTACCAGTCCCTGACTCCCTGCCATATCAAAAAATCAGACTACACCATGCAAGCTCACCACCACTTCTATCCTAAACCTTCCTTCCCACTAACCGTCGATGCCGATCACAAAGCCACCGAGTTCCGGCCATTTTCGCTGGCGCCACCCCATATGCGCGCTTTCCATCTTGCATGGCTTAACCTTTTCTCTTGCTTCTTCTCCACCTTCTCCATCCCTCCGCTCCTTCCCATAATCCGGGACGACCTCAAACTCACCGGCCCCGACATC
This sequence comes from Ceratonia siliqua, assembly GCA_034509205.1. NCBI lineage: Eukaryota > Viridiplantae > Streptophyta > Magnoliopsida > Fabales > Fabaceae > Ceratonia > Ceratonia siliqua. Next base: position 5,791,121 of record JASKGM010000013.1, on the reverse strand, counting down.
GGCAACGCTGGCATCGCCTCCTTTGTGGGCTCTATCTTTTCTCGCCTCTTGATGGGTCCCACCTGTGACCTTGTAGGTCCTCGCATAGCGTCCGGCACCCTCTCCCTCCTCACTGCGCCAGTAATCCTTGCAACCGCTTTCGTGTCCACACCTCAAGCTTTCATTATCGTTCGCTTCCTTGTCGGATTTTCACTGGCCAATTTTGTGTCCAACCAGTTCTGGATGAGCTCCATGTTCTCTAGCTGCATAGTTGGCTTAGCTAACGGTGTTGCAGCTGGGTGGGCTAACGTGGGTTCTGGTATGACTCAACTAGTTATGCCTCTTGTCTACTCCTTCATCATGTACTTCAACGTACCATCTTCCACTGCTTGGAGGCTTGCGTTTATAGTCCCTGCAATTTTCCAAGCAATCACAGGAATCTTGGTCTTGGCATTTGGCCAAGACTTCCCATCGGGGAGCTTTGTGCGTGCCCGGAAGGCTCCGAAAGAGAACATTTTCAAAGTCCTATTTCATGGGTTATCCAATTATAGAGGATGGATTTTGGGTTTGCTCTATGGGTTCAGTTTTGGAGTGGAGCTAACTACAGACAACATTATAGCACAGTATTTTTATGATAGGTTTAACGTAAATATCCAAACCGCCGGGACCATTGCAGCGAGTTTTGGGATGATGAATCTGTTTTCACGGCCAATGGGAGGGGTGATTTCTGATGAAATGGGGAGGAGATTTGGTATGAGAGGAAGATTGTGGGGTTTGTGGGTGGTCCAAACAGTGGCTGGTTTTTTGTGTGTGTTGCTTGGACGACTTAATTCTCTCTGGAGTTCTATTCTTGTCATGTGTGGCTTCTCTATATTTGTTCAAGCGGCTTCTGGCCTCACGTTTGGTGTGGTTCCTTTCGTTTCCAAGAGGTAATCTTGCTACTACTCACAATCTAGGTCCTTCAGTAATAGTACAGAAAAAAGAAGGAAGGAAAAAAGAACAAGAGCTCCCACTGAATCCCTCTGTTGATGCTACGTCATTTTCCTTCCATAGATGGTTGGAAAACAACAATTTCGTAATCTTTTACTTTTATTTCACCAGAAACGTAAACTGTTTAGCAAAAACAAAACAAAAACAAGTTCCCACTTGTTTGACATGTTGGGGAGTAAACCCCTACAATTTTTCCCCTCATTAGTTTGTAGGTCCAAAGTTACATTATTTTCTGCTTCTTCCGAGTTACATTATTATGGCTCAGGAGTCTGTAAATTTTCATTTTTTATGCGTTGTTTTCTGTCTGTAAATTTTCATTCCTCATACGTCGTTTTCTGCAGATCGCTTGGGGTAATTTCAGGAATGACGGGCAGCGGAGGGACTATTGGGGCTGTGGTGACTCAAATGCTGTTGTTTTCAGGCGCCAACTTCTCCAAACAAACAAGCATATCTCTAATGGGCCTTGTGATGATAGTCTGCACTCTTCCAGTGACCTTGATGTATTTCCCTCCGTGGGGAGGTATGTTCTGTGGCCCTTCCTCAGAACACGATTCCGCTGGGGAAAATTATCGCCTACTAGAATAGCATTCGTGAGTTGCTTCTTTCGCATTGACTCTGGATGCAAATTCAAAATACTAAATACATTTGTATTTTCAAAAGGATGGTTACAACTGCCATATTATTTTCAGAGCTTGTTTAATATTCCTTCTCTCAAAATAACTTGTGGAAGAAAGAGAAGCAGACAACTGTAAAACTAAGTCTCACTACTGTGTTAAAGCCATCAGAAACAAAAGAAATGGCCTATTGCTGAAAATAACTTCATGCTAAATGTAGTAGCTAAATCTTGCTACTGCAAGTAACCTGGCTCAATAATCATTAGATAATGCTCCATATATCTGCTCCTCAAGCAAAAGTATGCTTTGCAATGCCTCACACCAATTTGATAATAAGATCAAATTCCCATGGCACAACCATAAACTCCAACTGAAGCAAACTTCTGTCTCAGTTTATCCCTAGCAAAATGATTGCCTAAAAGCTTTAAAATTGCAGGATTTTTTGCAAATATAAACAAAGGGATTATAGATACTAGAAGTAGGCAGTCTGAGTAAAAAGAAATGCAAGCTGTATGTAACTTCTATAAACCATTCTGTTGTTTCAACTTTCAAGTAATACCATGATATTCAAAAAGAAAAGTTACTTGTCTTCCAATAGGTGATAAGGGGTGTTAATTTGGGCCAACCTGACCAAGGATTGGCCTTTGACGAGTTGGGTTTAAAAAGTCCCTTTACTAAAAAGATATTAAAAATTCAATTCGACCCTAACCCTATAAGGTTACAGGATTAAACGGGTCAGAACATTAAAAAAAAAAAATATATATATATATATATATATATTATAATTATGTAAAATTTTCATATATAACAAAAAAAAAGTAATTGATCATAGACCTAATCTCCAAAAAAAATCAAAGACAATAGCATAAAATTAAAATCAAAATGATTAATCAATCATTCTCAATAATTATATTTGAATTTTGCTTAGATAAATTTGGTACAATTGTTGAGTTGTCATATTCTTCTTCATATACAAAGCATAAATTATAATAAAAGTTAATAATAATAATGAAAATAAAGACACCTGATTAAGTTCTAAAAAATGAAATTCAAATTTTGACTCATCCGAATAAAGATCTAACTAAGACTTCTCATTATTTTTCACATATTGACTCTCAAATAATGCATACCCCTATATCATTTCAAGCACAATAACAAAGAAATTCAATTAATAAATTAGTTATATAACTTATATTATACACTATTAAAGAGAAAACATAAATTAAAATATATAAAGATTTAAAAAATTAAAAACTTATATCAAATGCATCATTTAACAAACACTCAATTTTTCATACTTGCATGAAATAAGTTAAAAATGGGAAAGGGAAAGTGAAACCTAAAAATGAAGAGGTTTTGTTAATAAAATAAATAAATAAATAAATAAAAACCCTATAGGGCTCAACCCAACCGAGTCTAAACGAGTCGGGCCAAAATGACCCTAATTTTTTAGGGCCTTCTTTTTTTTCTCTCTCAACCCGCAAGAATTAACCCGTTGGACCCACCCCTAATTGATACCCCAGACGTGATATTCACCCTCGTGAAGCAAAAATGACAAGATCATCAATATGAAGTAAAAGGAAAGCTAAATTTAAACAAGCAGGTTACCTTGCTAAAGTTGTTTTCACCAAGATGCTTCCAAGTCTATTTCTAAGTAAAGAAAATGCTCCCTGAGATGATAATTGTGGCAAAGTCCACCAATTACCAAGAATTCCAACCAAAGTGAAATTTTGATCTCTTACTTCAACATTGGCTAGACAGAGAAGCTTATAGTCCTGAACTTCAACTTTGCTGGCATATAGCGACTGCAGAGTAAAGGATCACCAGACATCAAAGGTTATGGACTCATCTATTGCTCAAATCCATTGAGACATGTCAAATTCAGAAAAAACATATATGATCTGAAGTTATCCTTATTTTTGACTTTGGTATGCACAACACACATTCACCATGAAAATATGATATTTGTTTTATAAACATAATATATGCACATTATGACATGTAATTCTTTTTTATGACAAAACAAAAATCAAAGTGGGAAAATATTTTACAACCAGAAATTGTGTAATAGTTAATGAATAAATATACATAGTAATTTGGCATTTTACCACACGATGTGCCTATTGCCACATTGATAAATATTAGCCACTCTAAGAAGATAAGTGGACATGAGTGACTGAGTTTGAGCAATAAAAGGCACAGGGTAAGCATAATAATACTATCATTGAATGTCCATAGCTATAGTTTGTTGGGAAAGTGGTGCTAAACTCTAGATCCCCCAATTTGCATTCATCAGCCTGTGGACAAAACGAGCCCTGGTATCTTAAAAAATATAATTAAGTGCTAACAGTTATGGAAAAGGAAGACTCAATTGTATTAGATGTGACAGAACTGAGATTGTTAATTACATTTCCATGTTACAAAATACAAATGTATAACTATTTAAGAGATGGTTACCCACCTTTCCTTTAGGCGATGAAGGTTCTTGGCGCATAGATTGCTGGCACAGCTGAAGTATTCAAAATTTGTATTGAAATATAATCAGGCAATATCATATAAACACTGTTCAAATCAAACATTTATTCAAAATACAAGAATAATCTAGTTTAAGAGTAAGATAAGAGAAAGTATTTTAGAATGATTTTGTCAAATAAAACATAAAATTCAAGCAATAAAGCTCCTCTCACAAAGATATCTATATCACAAAAAGTCTCAAAAACACACTCATGTTAAGATAACAAAGTCTTGAGATAAGTGAGACGAGTCAACGAAGTAAGATGAGTAGTTGAGATGAAGTTTTTGTAAGACTTTGTGAGAGTAGCATTACTCAAATTCAAGAGTGTCCCAATGCACTGTATTGAGAGAAACCCGGTAGAAGGACCTTAAGGTAACTGGAGAGAGGCCAAGTAAGACATTAAAGTAAATTGTGCAGATATACTTTGTGAAGTTATTAATGAGGTAACTGAAAGAAGGCTTTCAGACCTGATCAACGAAAATATAGACAGAGTAAGGATTGGGCTTTGTGCTGAGGAGGAATAAGGTAACTTTAATACATAGTAGCATAATTGGATCATCCAAGTTTGTCAACACAGTAAGAAAGAGAAAAACAGGCAGCCAAAATTTCCTAGCAAATGTCCACAGTTGGTGTGGATGTTCTTCCACCTCTGAAAGATCCAGTGAGTCTTCACAAGGGTCATCCACCAAAGCATCCTGGGATACTTGTTACAAATAAAGGCGTTGAAGTTAATAAGTGTATGCTTGGAACAAAAGATGGGAAGGGGGGGAGTTGCCAAGAAAATAAGTTAAATTTCATAATACATAATACCAATCAGATATCCAGCTCACCATCCATAGCATGAACTATGATTGACCCATATGCAATTGACACACCTAAGATGCTTCCACTGCTGAACTTACTGCCTGGAATATTTACCAACAGTCCAAGTGTCCAACACCCCCAGGTGACATAAAAAAAAGATAATGGTTAGCAAAAAGTATAGGCATATATTAAAATGCAATATGAACAAGTTTCTTTTTGTTATTACTTGAAATGAAATAATTTTGATTTCCAAGCATTGTCGACACCATGATACACAGATTATTAGTTAATGAAGTCAATCATGACTTGATGTTCTATCAGAAACCATTTTTTGAGGAACAAGGGAAACTTCTCATATCAAAACATGAATGCCATCATATTACTACGTGTCAGCTTAAAGTAGCAACTGCATTATAGATGAAACAAAAGATAAGTACAGACAACTGCATGCTTGTTTAGAAAGCTAATATGCATAGAAAACTACATCTCTAATTGATGGATACAAGCTGATGGGGCAATGATATTATGGTAACGCTGCACATCTAAATTTCATATATGTGTTGCTAATAAAAAGGAATCTTCCCAGTTCCCATAGTTTTTCATTTATGTGTTGCCACTCTCCTCTTCAGGAGTCTATGGTAAAAAGAATAAATAAACAAGTTCATATAATTTTATATTTTCCTCATAGCCACCACCTGCCAATTTGTCTAGCTATCATCGTTTTGGCTCACTGGTATAGCCGTTGCTTTTGTATGCTACTATGTCTATCCACTATTATCTCCTTCCTTTCCATCTTAATTGGAAATTTTCAGTGCTTTTAGCTTGTATATTGGCAAAAGGAGAAAAATGACACATACAAATTATAAAAAAAAATATTGACAGTTATTTCACACGAAGTGTTGAGGTTGACGTTATTAGTTTCCAAATGAATTACAAAGTGGACAATCACTAACTGTCGAAACTTGAAATATATAGCCACAACTTTCAGAGTTCATAGAGCAATTGATGATGGGAGCAAGAAAATCAAAGGGAAAGAATTACGAGAAAACAAATCTAAGAACATCAAGCACAATAAACACGATTACTTACCACAAACATGGATATTCCTAAGGGACTTTCTAGTTAAATTGGGTTGAAATAGTGAGCCACGTCCACAGAGTGAAGGTTGCAGGCTTTTCAGAAATGTTTTTATGGAATCGAATTTGCCATAATCTGAAGCAATGGAAGCAAGCCAAATGAAACAAAAAGCGATTTAAACTCAGATAAACAAATTTTGCTAATTTTTAGTTGAGAAGAAGAAGAAGAGCCTACTAAACCGCTTCAAATGAGAAAGTGATAAGCGGTGAGACGATACTACTGTAACAGACTGCCTAATTGGATGAAGAAATTTTGTAGTGAAAGCCATGTTATCTGCAGTGCTATCATCGCCCGACCTCAAATCTCAAAACGCGGATTTGTCCTCGGTAGACGACCTCTATGAAGACTTCGGTTCATTGTTTGGATGCGCTCTTAGTTAGTCCGCCTAACGACCCCACCCAAGTGTGTCGTTTTCTGGTCCTGTCGTTTTGGCTTCAAGTCTCGGGAAAAATCATTTTGAGTTACACTATTCAAAGAGAAGAATATGGGAAAATGATGGAAATTATTCAGATAACATCAAATATAGGAGGCTCTGTTTAGTAAATAAATATGTAAATTTCTTATATCTTTTAAAAGCATACCATATTAAATACAAGTTTATTGAATTTAAGTATATTTCGTATAATATTCAAATATTTTATATAAAATTTTTTAAAAATTATATACAAAATAACGCTTAGAAAAAGGATAAAAATAAGTAGAATGCAATCCGAGGGAGATCAAGAGTACTAATCTAAACGGAAATCTTGGAATCTGATTTGGTAAGGTGCGCCAGGCCTGTGCAATAATGCAACGAATAGGCAATACTCAAAAGTCCCAACAACAAACTATTGTGGTGGACCCTCCCCTCAAAAAATTAATTTAATATCATGTGGACCAATGGCCCACATATCAGATATTAACTGATAGGAACATATACTACACTTGATCTTAGCCAAAAGGTCGAGAAAGGTATGTCGTAGTCCTTCCTTCTTCGTTACTTTTATAGCTACCGTGTGGTTTGCTGCTTTATATTTGTTCCATGTGGGACTTTTCACAAGAACGAACCAAAAATTAGTGCTGGTGGTACCTGTTTCAACCTTTTACTTTGTCCTCGGTCAAGAGAGTTTCTAACTAAATTTGCCATAGGTCACCCTTAAAAATAGTTAAAAGAACTAATCATCAAAATATGAGTAAAACCCAATTCTAAATCAATGAAGGACAAGCCACTAACTACATACACAAACATTCCTCACTTTAAGCACTCTAAAGGAAGAGAGTCCTAAACTTAAAATCTCAAATTCATTTTCGATGTACGAATATGTCAATGAGCCAGCTTTGCTAAATCAGCACAGTAGTCAATATAATGCAGCCATGTTATATATAATCTTAGCAGATTATGTTATAGGTCTTGTTGCTCTAAATACAAATAGGAGACTGAGGCATGATTGTTATCAAATTTCTCTCGTACTTTGTCGTACCTCTTAGGTTTTATGTTATATATGTAAATAGAAATCGACAAATGAGAGGTTATTTGAACAAATATGACAGCTTCATAATCAATCTGTAGTTGATGTGATAGACTTTAATGTATTTTAACATGTTTAAGACAATATGTTAATTATGTCAAGAGATATTTTGTGTACTGTAGTATGCTTGTAAGAGAAGTATGTTTTAAAACCTTGTTTCCTGCTTATGTAATATATGCTGTATATATGTGCAATGTACTGATGCTATGAAAAATGTAACGAAGAATATCCTTCATTAACTTACTTCTCTTCTTCTTGCTTATCTTAAGTCTACAATGGTACCAGAGCTTAAAGGTGTGAAGCCGTAAATCTATTTATACTCTCAACCTCAAGTAAGATCAAATCTATGGCCTCGGCAAGTTTACCACCACCACCTGTGTTCTCGGGAGAGAATTACATCGTCTGCGCAGTGAAAATGAAAGCCTACCCAAGTGCGTGTTCACTTTGGGAGGTTGTAGAGATAGGGGCTAATCCACAACCTCTACCTAATAACCCAAGGTGGCTCAGCTTAAGAGATATGAGGAAGAAGCTGCTAAGTAGGGTAGTGCTCTTACTATTCTACATTCAACAGTAGATGAACAAGTTTTTATAAGGATAATGGCTTGCAAGACACCAAAACAAGTGTGGGACCAGATTAGAGAAGAGTTCCAAGGGAGTTCTAAAACAAGGCATATGCAAGTTTTAAATTTGAGAAGGGAGTTTGAAATGCTAAGGATGAAAGAGGTTGAATCTGTTAAAGAATTTACAAATAAGCTTATGAAAATTGTAAATCAGATAATGCTCCTTGGTGAAGAGCTAACCGACAAGAGAATTGTGGAGAAAGTGTTGGTCAGTCTCTCTGAATGTTTTGAAGCAAAAATACCATCCCTCGAAGACTCAAGGAACCTTTTTGAAATAACTTTTGCTGAGTTAATCAATGCACTACAGGTTACTGAATAAATGAGATCTTTAAGGATGGAAGAGAACACTAAAGGGCCTTTGGTGGCTAAAATCAAGAAAAAGACTACAACAGACATTAGAGGAAAGAAGCAAAATCCTAAAAAAATGGACAAGAGTAAAAAAGAGATCGAACAAGGCAAGAATGAAGAAAAAAGAAATGGAGGCAAAAAGTACCCACCTTGTCCTAATTACAAGAAGACAAATCATCCTAAAAAAAAGTTGCTAGTTCAAGTCTGGCATCCAATGCAAGCATTATAAACAATTCGACCACATTGAGAAAGTTTGTAAAGTCAATAGAGACTAACAAAGCCAACAAGCTCAAGTGGTAGAAATTCATCAATAGCAAGATGAAGAATTGTTTGTTGCTACATGTTGCATAGTAGATGTGGGAGAAGACACTTGGCTCATTGACAGTGGTTGCACATACCACATGACATACCAAGCTAAGAAGTTCAAGGATTTGGATTGCTCTTATCAATCAAGAGTCAAAATAAGGAATGATGAGTATGTACAAGTGGAAGAAAGAGGAACAATTGTTGTGGATCCTCTTACAGGTACCAAAACCATTACTAATTTCTTATATGTTCCTGAAATAAGTCATAATCTACTTAGTGTGGGGCAGATAATAGATAGAAATTATATATTGTTGTTTAAAGATAGAACTTGTGTTATAATGGACCCTAATGGAGAAGAGGTGTTAAGTGCTAAAATGAAGAACAAGAGCTTCTCTGTTTATTTAAAAAATTATGAATCATATGCCTTATTAAGTATGCAAAATGAATATGCATTATGGCACAGAAGGATGGGTCATTACCATTATTCTGCCTCAAACACTTTGAGTAAAAAGCAACTAATAGAACATATGCCTGCATGTGAAGTATGTCAATTAGGAAAATAGTTAAGAAATCTATTCCCTGTGAATCAAGCTAGTAAAGTTTCAATGAAACTAGAGCTGGTGTATACTGACATTTGTGGGCTAATGAAGACTGAGTCTTTAAATGACAGTAGATATTTCATTTTATTCATAAATGATTTCACTAGAATAAGCTGTGTATTTTTTATGAAGAACAAGTCAGATGTAAGTCAGATTTTTCATAAGTTTGGAAGTTTGGTTGAAAAACAAAGTGATCACAAGATAAAGATGTTAAGATCTGACAAAGGCACTTAGTATACCTTAGAGAAATTCAATAAGCTGTGTGAAGATGCAGGCATTCATGATAAATTCACTACCCCTTATACTCCACAATAGAATGGAGTGTGTGAAAGAAAGAAATTAAAAGAACAGAACAGTAATGGAAATGGCAAGGTACATTCTGTTTGAAAAAAAGCTCCCTAGAAATTTTTGGGCTGAGGTAGTAAATACCTTAGTCTATCTACTGAATAGATTGCTAACAAGGGTACTACAAGACTCAACTCCAATCAACACAAGCCAAATGCAAACCATCTCAGAATCTTTGGGAGTGTTTGTTACACTATAATACCTGAGCCAAAGATAGGCAAGTTGAATGAGAAAGCTGAAACTAGTATCTTTGTAGGATACAACAATGTAACTAAGGGCTACATGATTTTTAATATCAGAACAGGGAAGATTATAGTAAGCAGAGATGTGAAATTTAACGAAGAGGCATTCTGGGATTGGCAAGAAGCTAAAGTTTCAGAATTAAAAAACAGTATGACCAATGATTATTCCATTACTCTTCCAGTAGGAGATCCAGAAGACAAAGGAGTTAAAGATGGCATAGACCATACACCTATCAAAGGCATTAGGTCTTTATCAAGTGTCTATGAAAGGTGTAATGTTAGCATACTTGAACCATCAAATTATGATGAGGCAACTATGGATCAAGGTTGAAGGGCAACTATAGAAGATGAAATTATGATGATTGAAAAGAATAGGACATGGAAATTAGTCCCTAGACCACCAGACGGAAAAATAATAAGTGTAAAGTGGGTTTACATAACTAAACTAAGTTCTGATGGTTATGTAAAAAAACTAAAAGCAAGATTAATAGTGAAGTGGTATGCTCAATAGTTTGGTGAAGACTTCTTGGATACCTTTGCTCCAGTAGCAAGGTGTGATACTATAAGATTTCTAATGGCTCAAGCAACTCAAAATTATTGGAAGATTTTCCAATTAGATGTGAAATCAGCTTTTTTAAATAGATACTTACAAGAAGAAATTTATGTAGATCAACCTCTTGGATTTGAGAAGAAAGAAGAAGGTGACAAAGTGTATCTACTTAAGAAAGCCTTGTATGGCTTAAAATAAGTTCCAAGAGCTTGATATAATAGAATTGAAGAGTACTTATTGCAGTTGGGATTCAAAAAGAGTTTAAGTGAAGCTACATTGTTTGTGATACAAAAGAGAGAAGAAATTCTCATAATCTCTCTATATGTTGATGATTTAATTATCACAGGCAGTAGCATTACCATAATAGAAAAGTTCAAGCAAGAAATGAAAAAAGAATTCGAAATGACTGACTTGGGAGAAATGTGTTGCTTTCTTGGATTGAAGATTCAACAATCTGAGAAAGATATATTCATTTCACAAGAGACTTATGCAAAAATTGTTGAAGAAGTTTGGATTGGAAAATTACAAACTAGTGGAGACTCCTCAAGCTGATAAATTAACAAAAGAATATACAACTAATAAAGCGGATCTTGGAGCTTATAGAAGCCTAATAGGTTACTTGCTCTACCTAGCAGCATCAATACCTGATCTTATGTTTGCTACAATCTTATTGTCAAGGTTCATGCAAGCACCTAGTGAAATTCACTTCAAGGCATCCAAAAGAGTACTAACCTAGTGAAATTCACTTCAAGGCATCCAAAAGAGTACTAAGGTATATAAAAGGAATGTTTGAAGCTGGAAAAGGAAAAAAAAAAAACTGCAGAGAATGACTGGGCAGGATCACTAGATAATATGAAGAACACATCGAGATATGTTTTTGCTATAGGGTCAGAGGTTGTTAGCTGGAGTTCAAGGAAGCAAGAAATTGTTGCTTAATCAATAGCTGAAGCAGAGTATGTCTCTGATGCAGCTGCTATAAACCGAGCCATTTAGCTTAAGAAACTGCTTCAAGATCTGAATTTCATGCAAGAAGAGGCTACTATCATCTTCTGTGATAATAAATCAGCAGTGGCTATAGGTAAGAATCCTATATTTCATGGAAAAACAAAGCATGTGAAGATAAAGTTTCATTTCATAAGAGAAGCAGAGAAGGAACAAGAAGTCAAATTGCAGCATTGCAATTCTGACTCTCAGCTAGCTGACATAATGATCAAGGCTCTTCCAAGAGCTAAGTTTATTTTTTATCAAAGTTGGGAATGTGTTGAAACTCTATAGGAGTGTAGTTGATGTGACAGACTTTAATGTATTTTAATATGTTTAAGACAATATATTAATTATGTCAAGAGATATTTCGTGTACTGTAGTATGCTTGTAAGAGAAGTATGTTTTAAACCCTTGTTTCCCGCTCATGTAATATATACTGTATATATGTGCAATGTACTGATGCTATGAAAAATGTAATGAAGAATATCCTTCAGTAACCTACTTCTCTTCTTCTTGCTTAGCTTAAGTCTACACAATCAACTGTAATGTAGAACATATATTTGAAACCTCTACAGGTTGAAGCAAAACTTGGGTTGCATAATGTTGGAACTGGGAGGTTAACCCGTTTGCAACCATCTGGTTCAGTATATATGGTCTCAGTAAAATGTGTACCGTATATGAACTTTCAGCAGGGTTATTTGCTCACATGAAGAAGCAGCATAAGTAAGATTTTCTATTAAATCATGAATCCATGATTCAGGCATGGACTTGAGTGTATGAAAGTTCTAGGAGAGTGCTATAAAATTGGATCCGGATCCCCTGTAGTACTGCATGATCTGAAAAAACATTTTTATTTATCCATATCTCTTTTATTCATCTTATACAATAGTAACAATACTAAAAGAGATCCAAATTGAATATAGTGATCCATATCTCTTTTATTTAGATCTAGTGTAGGCTGAGCTGCTCTCTTGACTCCCCTGTGTGGAACTTGTAAACAAGAGCCAGAAGACAAACCATCAATAGCAACAGAATGGAAGAGTCTAATCTTGACTTCTTTCTTTTCTAGGGCCATACATCTTAAACTTGATCTTTTATTTAAACATGAGCATTGAAATGATCATGCAGATATTTTATATTATTTCAGTATGAAAGTACAGCAGAAGTTGAAGAATTTATCCATCAAATTAAAACATGTGTTGTTCACCAATTGACAATGTAGGAGTTCAGCAGTTAGTACGTATGTTTTTAAGTTTCAGTATGCAGCAAAAGGCTTAAAACAAGTTCTGACCAGCTACTGGTTACTGCATAGTCAAATGTGATATGAAAGGCAGGACACTGTCAACTAAGACTGAGACTTTCATTATCTTGATTCAACATTAGGGGGAATGTATACTGTTTGAGGTAGTGTTTTGGCTCTGGTTGATAGAAGCCACTTTTGCCTGAAGGCAAAGAAAAGTCAAGAAAGTGTTATAGAGTTAGTAGACTAGTATGCTTTCATCCAAGACCAAAGGCAGAAATATGGAATTTGATTCTGCGTCTTGAAAGCTGCTAGAGTGGCAGCGTGTTGTGAGCTAGTTTTACGTTGACATCTTCATCCGGTAATAAAGAAAGGACAAGAATAACGAGGATAAAAAAAATAGTGATGTATTTCTAATTTATCCAAACATGAGAGGAGGGAAATTTTTCAATCATTTCCTTTTTCTTATTTCCATTCTCTTGGTTTGTTTTTTCTCGTCCAGATTCCAGTGTAGGTATAAGAGGGTAATCTTTGACACCTTTGCTTGCTGACGTGGCGAATTTTGGTAAGACACTGGGGCCATAATGAAAGAAACTGGTTGAAAAAAAGTAGTGTTGCGGTGTGGCGTTACCTACATTGGTTGGTGGCTTTTGATTTAAAAACCAGTTCTTTAGTTTTGTATAACTATGAATGCCAAAGTTGTGATAGTGATATTATTCATTAGGAAAAATATCTTCTGTTATGTTTTATTTGTTTTTCAATCTGATGAGAAATATCTTCTTGAAAGTATAGCTTTCCGATTTCAATACAGACCATTGACGCGCTATGTCAGTTGGTGTAGTCTCCAGTTGCTGCTTCTTGTCTTCGTCAAAGCCTTCTCAAATTCATGGCCATCTGAGTTTTAATAACCTCATTTCAAGGTACTCCTCGTTAACGGGTTTCTAAGCAGCTATCTGGTTCGTAGGAAGTAAAGAACATCCCACTGAAGAAAATTGCCACATAATATAATCTAAATTGTTTTCTATCTTTCTCTGTATCTGATGCTTGTTTAATGTAAACCCTCGTTGAAGATGGAGGCAGAACCGTACTCTAATCAGATGCTGTAATAGAAAGGCATGGGAAAAACCACGAGCTAAAACGAATTACTATGAGTTGCTTGGAGTTTCTGTTGATTCAAACGCTCAGGAAATCAAAGAAGCTTACCGGAAGCTGCAAAAGAAATATCATCCAGATATTGTTGGACAACAGGTCCCTTACTTCTCCAATAATGTTTTACTCAATTTCTATAATTGAGTTTTAGTTAGTCCGTAACAGCAAGATGTCGTTTTGGTTGAGCTTTTATACTCTCTGTCTTGTGTGCTTCATGGGAAGCAGATTGAACTTGAAGTTTATTTCAATTTTCAGGGTCATGAGTATACTCTATTGCTGAATAAGGCTTATGAAGTGCTGATGACAGAGGATCAAAGAAGAAAATACGATGAATCCATCGGTCAGATTAGACTAGGATTTGGAGAAAACAACTCTCCGTTAGGTTACAGCACATGGAAAGGACCTTTAAGACCACAAGCTTTATTTGTTGATGAGAATGCATGCATAGGTCATTACTATACTGAAAAGCATCTCATTTTTCACCCACTGCTGAATTAAGCTTCTATTGCAGGGTAGAGAAAGGAGTATCCACATAATATCTTAGATTGTAGGGTGACTAACTTTCAATTTCCATCAGTAATAGGAAGTTTTTGAGGTTTAATTGTTATTTCTGTACCCGTGCAATCACATGGTTACCATTTACCACTTACCAGGATGCAGAGAGTGTGTGCATCATGCAAGCAATACATTCACTATGGATGAAGCTCTTGGATGTGCACGGGTTAAAGTTCAATATGGAGATGAAGACCAAAATATTGAGGTATAAAAACTCTCAAAAACTATGCAACGCACTTAAGCCAAAACATAACTCCTCTATGCTTTGTGAAATGACAAAATAAAATTTTAGGTGTCAGTTGAGTCATGCCCAGTCAACTGCATCCATTGGGTGGAGACAGAAGAACTACCAGTGCTTGAGTTCCTGATCCAGCCTCAACCAAAGGATGGGCATGGTGTATTTGGCGGAGGTTGGGAGAGGCCAGCGAATGTTTTCACTGCAGCAAAGTCTTTCAATAAAGAACTGGAACGGCATGCAGCGGCTGGACACAATCAAACCACTGGTAGACCCCTTCATCTCATTGCAACTGTAATCAAACTCGCTGCATCTGCTGACAAAGATGATTGTTGCCTTATTGCAGGAGGAGGAACTGTTGAAGGCCCGGCACAAGCTGAGGCTCGAGCCCATGCAAGTATGAAGATAAAGATGGGGAGTTTCTTGAAATTTTGGAACTGGGTGAAGGAAACCTTTGGCATAAATGCTAAATAGAGATAGATTATGCAGAAATTCATGAAAGAAATGTGAGATGTAGACATGAACAACCTAAAAGGATGTACATAACTCAGAAGCGATGAAGGACCATAATAGTACCAAGTTCAACAGCATTGGGATATATATAAATGTTAAATGACAATTTCGGTAGAGGCGTTGCTTATTATACATTTTCAATTATACGGTACATCAGGAATTCAGGACCCAAATTTATTTTTATTGAACTCGCAGCTTCATTTTGGAAGCATCAAAATAAGCACATATTGGCTCACAAATGAGGACGAAAGATTTGAGCACCTTTTGAATCATCAATTTCACGTGTATCCAAACCATCTTAATTCTAAAATAGAGATTAGCAAGACAAGACGCATTTAATCTTGGCTCCTACAACAGTAGCTGATGATAGAGGACTCCATCAACATGGCCTCCCTTGTGCAGTTGCATGAAGTCAAGGCTACAGAAAGTTGCAGCAGCTGTGTGCCCATACATTTCTCAATTTACAGACCTTCGAGTTTCAGACTCATCTGACCCTTGCAGCAAGAGCATCCCATAAAATCAATTTTCATAAATTAATAAAGCCTGCAGATGCCGGTCCCAGCACAAATTGCACACTCATCTGCATCTCCAGCTACATGGCTTAAGCAATGCTTGATCCTATCATTTACAACATCCTGCAGCAAAAGATTTTGAAAGTTTAAAATCAGACATGATGCAACATAGATCCTATATTAAGTATTGTACCCTTTGCACTTTCAATCAAGTTAAGTTCTTCGCACTGAAATCCATCCCTCATGATAGTCCAACCAAGCCTGACTTTTGAACCAACCCCTTCAAGGGCCAAGCTAAAAGAAGCTAATTGCCCAAGAGCCCTGGGCATGAGTCCAAATTTCTGTCGAAGCTTCAACCTAACACCAGAGGGATTTCAGCTTAAACCACCCTATGATGAAAACCACTAATGACAGAGCCTTTTAACTATTGAGTCACACTCCGAGTGGATCTAAGAGGTTACTAGAAATAGAAATATCCTTTTGCCATATTATGTTCATTAACAATGCATCTACATTTTCCATGACATATATGATATAACATATTAAGAATTTTAAATCCGATCAATGTTGTTGGTTAAAAAAAAAGTTCAATCAAAATTGAAATTTGAAAATGAAACAACTTTCTGGGAGTGCTTATTTCAGGAGTATTATTTTAAAATTTAAAAAAATCAGAGAATTCATACCACTAGTAGTTCATGCAGTCCAAGGGGTGCAGTTACAATGTATGACACACCAGGGTGTTCCTTTGCTGCCTCTGCTGCTAAGGAAGGAATATCCTGTATAATAAAGTGAAGCTTAGTAATTTTTCGACTTTCTTCAATCTCTATTGAATTCAAACATCTTGTTAGTGACTCAAGCAAGGTTTGACAAGGTTTATGCAGACCTACCTGATGCCAATGTCTTCCAGGAAAGAGGAAAAAAGGACTAACAACAATGCGACATGCACCTTGTTGAACACAAGATTCAAAAGCATCTCCTATTGATGGTTCTGCCAATTCCTGGTCATGTAGTAGAAGGATAAAGATTTGTTTCATGGTTAAAAGTGCATCATAAAATTCAAAAGCAAAGATGTGTGGCTGAAGGAAATTTCTATTCTAGTTATTGCATATAGCCATTGTGGTCTACTCTAAAGGCACCACATTCCTAACTAAGTGCGAGTTTCAGATACTCCTGCTCAGCTCTACCTATCTCTTGTGTCAGAAGACTAGTTAGGACTGAACCCCACAAGAAAATATGTTTAACAGAAATTAAGCCTCAGATTCAATCTTTTGCCAACACTACAGAAGAAAATCAATTTGATGTTCATCCTGGTTTCTTCTTTTGATCTCAGTTTTTTTTACCCTGCGGGGGAAAGGATGGGATGAAAAGTTGGGTACACAGATCCTTCCCTAATAAAAATGCTGAGATAAAGCCAGAATAACTCTTGCTCTTGCAAGATAAAGAAATGACCAAATAAGTTATCCATAAATTGAGAAAAGATGTGCCCATAGCTAGAATTGAGATTAAAGATCATTCAAATTTCGTATCCCTTCTTTTCTTTGTCTTGCTCAACTCCACATGAGGAAAAATAATAATAAATTACAGAGAACTACCATATGAGCAGGCTCCACAATCTCGTACCCAGTTTTATGTTTAAACATCTCCACAAATTCATCTGTCATTCAAATAAAGACAGCATTTAGTTTTCAAATTAAAGTATTTTCACGTAAGCAACACAACCAATTTTACAAAACGCAAAAATAAAACCGAAAATTATAAATATCAGTGCTATAATAACAATGGCGGTAGACAACAAATAAACTCGGAGACCGTAGCAGCTGGATTTATCTTACGGAGCATTATATTGGATTCTTTGCGACGCGACCCGTGATCCACAATGATCACTCCGTCCCCACGGCCAACCCTGCCAGAGTTTTCTCTAAAGCCTCCGTTTTGAGTGGTCAAACACAAAAATCTGCCCAAATTTCGAGTCTTTGAGGAATAACTGAGCATATTAGTGATTTTGAAGGGTACCCATCTAGCAGTTCTTCCAGTCTCACTTGGAGAAAATCTTTAACAGGGTCAAGAACAAAGACAATGATATAATTCATTGCCGTAGAGAATAACGAGAAAGTTACAGTACTAATAACGAAATTGGTAACCCAAAAATAAATTTAAACTAGCAAAGATGGAAGTACCTTGAGATGGCATGCGAAGGAAGCGAGAGAAACTCCACTAGCATCCTCCAGACTTGGAAGCTAAAACCGCTTCTGCTGTCACACCCTTGCAGAGATGAATCGAAGACTTGGCTAGGACAGCGTCCATTATTTATTTGAGTAAAATATTGAAACTTAAATTGGTTTTTTTTTTTCTATCGATTTGGATTGGAGTTGGAATCTCATTTTTAATTTAACTATATTTGTATAAATGTTTTAATTGAGAAATTGAGAAAGTTTAAATAATAATAACATTGATGTAATATTTTAAGGAAGAAAATATAAATATTTAAAAGAATTATTTTTTGTATTTTTTACTAATATTATTAAGAAAATTTTATATTTTTTTATTCTAATCTTTAATTATTATTGCAATCTTTTTTATAATCTATTAATTGTAAAAT
Source organism: Ceratonia siliqua (assembly GCA_034509205.1). Lineage (NCBI taxonomy): Eukaryota > Viridiplantae > Streptophyta > Magnoliopsida > Fabales > Fabaceae > Ceratonia > Ceratonia siliqua. Next base: position 5,772,777 of record JASKGM010000013.1, on the reverse strand, counting down.
ATTGCATCCTAAACTATCATAATTTAATTAAATTACTTTATTGTTTAATTAAGTGTTAAAATTAATTATTTTAATTAACATGAGTTAGTTATGTAATTAAAAAAATTTAATAAAAATAATAAATAATAAATATATTATGTAAAATAACATAAATATCTTAAAAATAAATTATATGAAATCTCTAATTAATTTTTATTTTTACTCTTAAAAAAATTTGATAGAAACAAAAAATAGAAGTTAATTAAATATTTCATATAATTTATTTTTAAATATTTATATTATTTTACATAATAAATTTATTATTTTTTATTTCTATTAAATTTTTTTAATTACATAACTAATTTAGGTTAACTAAAATTATTAAATTTTAATACTTAATTAAATGGTGGAAATAATTTGATTAAATTATGATAATTTAAGATGCAATGTGTTACAATTAATAAATTAAAGAAGAGATTATAATATTAACTAAAAATTAAAATAAAAAAATAAAAAATTCCCAAATAACCCGACCTTAATTTTGAGCTTATATAAAATTAAGACCTCGATTTACAAAGCTACCGAGTTTTGTTGAGCTCATTCCTTCGAGGTCGAGCCAAATACGGACTACCTTCTAGCTAAACGAGCCAACCATTTTTTTTTGTACAGCACAAAGCCACTGGCCACTGTCACACTGGACGTGCTGCGTCTAATATTAGGGAGTGGCTGTACCTTTTTTTTTTTGTTGTAAATATTAATTAATTATTTTTTATCATATTTTTTTAAAATAATTTTTAAAATTTTTTAATTACTTATACTATTCATTCATATTTTTTTATTATTTTTTATAAGTTAAAAAATTTTTTAAAAATTTTTAAAATTTTTAAACAAATATATAACATAATAAATAATTAATTAATGTCAAAAATTAAAAAAATTAAACAAAAAATATAAAAATTAATAAATCGATATCCAAAAATAAAACTACAGTCCTAAAATTGGGACTATAACACAATATTCACCATAATATTAATAGATTAATATAATATAGTAATATTTATTTATTTTTTTAAAATTTATTAAAATTTATTTTCTTATGATAAATAAAGATAATGATGATTTAAAATATTAAATGGGTACAACTTCACTTAAAGAATATTCAAATATAATTATTGAAGATGATTATTGATTGCTTAATAAATATTTTAATTTATATTGAGTTAATTAAAATAATTTTATGATCTTGCTAATTTTCGTTTTTATTTCTTACAAGAAAGTAAATATTTGACGTATTATGCTATTATAATATAAATACAATAAAATAGAACATTTTTTCTTGCCCAAAATAAATCTTTCATGTATTGAATATGTACATATAAATCCTGCCAGCAGCAAAGATCATCTCCACTCTCAATTTGAAGCTTTAAGCTTAAATTAAAGGTTCTCCATAATAACGATATGATTACTATCTTTAATTATGAACAAGCTGATAATAGAAAGCTGAGTAATAAAGGTTTCCCCTAAGTAACGTTACCTAAACTATAGGTATAGCAGTTTAGTCCTGAAATTGGACATATTTAATAACAAAATATTTCTGTTGCTCTAAATACTACGTTAACTGACTGCTTTAGTAATTTATAGCTTCGCAAACATATATATATATACAAGGTATAATTAATATGATTACACGCCCAAAAAAAATTATCATGAATAAATAACCACAATATTATTTTATTCCAAACCAAACATGAATTGAATGGTACAATAACGTACATATATCAT
>JASKGM010000013.1:5753136-5770916 GCA_034509205.1 Ceratonia siliqua | reverse complement strand
GGGGGGGTTGACCTTTTGGAGGAGGATTTTTTGGGGAAAAGAGGGGGAGACCTAACTCCCAGATGGCTAGGAAGGGATACACTACTTAGTGGCGGCTGATATCAATACCTTGGTGACTGGTTTTGCTTTCTTCTTTAGTTTGGGTTTCATTCGTGTTTGGTTCCTTTAATATTACTGTGTTGTTTGCATTTATCATTTTGGTCATTTCCTGCTCTCTAGCTGTAAATCTCCCAGTGTTCAATATACTGTTCCATTGAATCTGGGTTGTTAAAAGGTTGGTTATCTTTATACAGAGGAGTATTCAGTATATCTGTGATTATCACTGTTGCATTGCTGGGTTTCCATCATTCAACAATTCATACTTGGTGCAATCAAGTATACGTCTATTAGCTGCTGATAACTTATTCATATATAGGAAGTATAAAATGATCTGTGTGGTTGAACCATTCACACTTATAAATGTCAAAAACACAATTCTACTAGTGAAGAAAACAAACAATGTTCCCATACCTGAAGTCAATTCAATTAGTATGTTACTGGAACATATGTTACTTTTAGGTTCTTCAGGTACACTCCCTCTGTCATACTCATCCACAAGCTCTGTTATCCTGTTGTAGTATTCTGATGCAATACTTCTCCAACGAAGGCTGATCACTGCATGCTCTTTGTGAAGTTTGGACTCATGAATTCCAGTTTCTAGAATTATCTTAGCAATCCCTTCATCATGCTTGCTATGTAGAATCACAAAAATCTGAGGGATTACCAACTCAAACACATCCTTAATAACATCATCAGACACAACTCTCCAAAACGGACTAGAGATATTAGTCCCTCCAGCTCCACTCATACCACTGGATAACCAATTTAAGCATCCCCTTACTTTTCCTGAATAGTGTGCATCACTATAAGACTTCTCTATAGCTTCATTGACGCGAATCATGACCCTATTAGGCTTAGAACACCTTGAAAAGGATGTTTGCATTTCATATTCTGCAATGGGTTGATAATTCAGATTATCATCTATATCTGGTTCTTTCTTCATATGCTCCATCTCATGAAAAACTTCATTATCAATTTCAAGAGAATATGTGTATTCTTTATTCACAGGCAGCACCTCCTTTTGGCTTTTCTCATCCCCATTGGAATTGGTCTCTTCACCTTCGTTTTGTTGGATCTCTTCATAATGACCTCCTAGGAATTTTGAAAATTTTGGGTCCCCTTCTTTTATTCGTTCAAACCTTTTGTTTCCTTTACAAATTCTGCATGAATATCTTCATTTTGTACTGATAGAGTATTATGACCATTGTTGTCTGCAACAAATTTCATTTGTTATAATTCTATCACTCTTGCTACTTTCAACACAATTTTCATTTTCACCTTTACTTCCAGTAGCAATTGCAAAGCTGGAACCTCCCAAACGAAATCCACCACTATATGAATTATCTTCAACATCCCCACTATCATCTTCCAAATAATCTTCATACTTAACTGTTTGATGTTGCACTCTATTTTGACTCATTTAGAACACATAATACTGGTAATTATAAGGCAAATACCTTTCCATTAATAATTTCTTCATTTTCTCCAAGTTCGGATTGGCATATTTCCCAGTCTGCGTCTAGCCCTCTGCAATTGCTCCCACCAACAGGCAGCTCCATCCCTGAGTCTAGAAGCCACCACTTTCACTATTCTATCATCTGGTATTTCCATCTCAAAGAAACATTCTATTTTCGAGACCCAGTCTAGAAATTCTTCCATTTGCAAGTGTCCGTTGAAGGTGGGGATATCATCTTCAACACAGTAGTCATCTAGCCCCCTTCCTCTTCCCTCAGAACGACATTCATGTTGTGCGAGAACCTCTAAGTCACTTCTTCCATACAAGCGTCCACTGCTGTACTTGTACCCATGCCATTCTTCTACAGATGGTCGCTGAGTTCTCTTTGGGTATTGAAGTCTCTCAGTTTGTTGTGCACGTTCTGCATAACGGTGGTCTCGGGTAAGTCCCTCGACTTTCTCATTTGCAGTGGGCTCTTGAAATCTACTTGCGATGGCCTTCACATCTGCGATTATGGCATTCAACTCAGTCGTAAATTGCTTCTGTTCTTCAGCGATAGCCCACATTGCTGATGCGGCTTCTTCTCGGTTTGTGATTTTCGGTCTGCTTCCCTTACTGTCAGTTGCCAACAAGCCTGGAACAGCCATGCTCTGATACCACCTGAAGTAGTGCATGGGAGGAAACAACAGATTGAAGCAATCTGCCACTTGCAAACGCAAATTTCAGTAGAAAATCTAGAAATCCATCCAGAAAAATACTGTACTATGAACAGTAACAGAAAGAGAATACTCTCCCGAAAATATATTTAAAATTCTGAATGTGAATATTCATTCTCCTCTCAGTTTAATATACAAACCAGAATAAGAAATATCTCCAGGGGAAATTACAACAGTACCCCTAACTTACAACAACTATTACTAAACTAAGATATAACAAATATTGCTCAAAATTAGACACATACAGTACTATAACATAACAGCCAGCACACACTAAAAACCTAACAAAATTTAAACAGATAATACATATATGTATATATGTAATAACCACACAAAGATTAACTCCTTTCCTAAGCTATTACTGACTGCCTAGCTTGGATAAAATCCATGGTCACGTTCTACATTAGTATAAGACGTTTCTCCGCTATCCCGCTAATTCCTTTATGTTTGGCGCTCACGGTGGTTTCTTCTCCTTTCATTGTCGGCATCGTCCTTTTCTGTGTCTGGGCTTTCCATGTTTGGTTGCAATTGACGGTCCTCCATGGCTTCAAGACAACTGTTGATGCACTCCAGTGAACTGCTGATTTGGTCGAACCTATCGTCCTTGTTGATACCAAAGTTGATGCAAGCCAATTGAAATATATTACTGATAACTGGATATTACAAGAGAGAAGTAGGCGAAGGTGAATCCCACACCAAAAGAGCTACCTGAAACTTCAGACTCACTATGTAAATTTGGAAATTTCTTCACAAAAACGCCCTCGAACTCCACCTACACAATAGCACATATCAAACCTACCCAGATCCCATGTGGAAAAATCCCATCTGATGTAGAGAGGATTTTTCTAGCAAGGACCCACATTACCTCGACTAGGATAAGTATTACAAAAAACAGGTCACACCAACTACAGAAACACCCCAAAACACAGAAAACAACACAGGACCCACAGCCCAAAAAACCAAACAACATTGTCCTTTGCACCACTTCTGCCTGACATGTTATATTGCAAGCCATGCTTGCAAAGTTTGTTTGAACTCAAATTCATTATCCCCCTATTTATCACCGTGGAGAGACCTGCAAGGAGTTTTATCAGTTATCACTCATCAACCAGTCTTGTGTGTGTACTTGTGTTTACTTGGGACGTTCATTATTTCTATATCTCAAGTGAGAGTTTTACACAGATTTATTGCTTGATATTGATTTATGCTGATCAATTTTTTTTTTTAAATTAGCATATAGAACAATAGAATCAGAATCAGTTGATAATGGGTTATCTGTCTTTCCTTCCTGATGATATGTTTAATATTGGGTATTGAGTGGTAGCTTTAGGCATCCCTTTCTTGATTGAGACAATCCTTGGGGATTAAATCTCATATAACTAAAAGTATTCTTATTTCTGAAAGATTTTAGTTATACACTTATTTATAGTTGATTGACCATTTTCTGGGTAACTAATTAGGTGAACTCAAATTATTTCTATCAAAATGAAAAGGAATGTCTGGGATTTCTTTAGTCGTCTTAGTCTGTTTGTGGAGAAAAATGAATGTATTGATCTTAACAAATCCTTACTACTTGAGAGAATATATACATGAGAGCATAAAGACCCACTATAAAGACCCTCAACCACCCGGGGAACACATCTTGCTGTTTTTCTCTACCTAACCACAATTAAAGGTCCACTACAATCATTTTTCAACCCTTACAGTTATTACCCCAACTTAGATAGGAAATATTTTATTTCAACACCCTCCGTCAAGCTGGTGAATAAATATTATCCATTCCCAGCTTGGCAATAATTGTTTGGAACATGGGATTGTTTAAACCCTTGGTAAGCACATATGCAAGTTGTGAGTTAGAGGGCACATATGGTATACAATCAAGCTACTGTCCAGCTTCTCCTTGATAAAGTGTCTGTTTACCTCAATGTGTTGTGTTCTATCATGTTGCACCAGATTGTGTGCAATACTAATTGCAAATTTATTGTCACAGCAAGCTCTCATAGGACCATCCCACTTAATCTTCAAATCTTCTAAAATATTTTTTAGCCACAGCAGCTCACAAACCCCTTGAGCCATTGTTCGAAATTCTGATTTTGCACTTCATCGAGTTACAACATTTTGTTTCTTGTTCCTCCATGTGACCAAATTTCCACCAAGGAAAGTACAATACCTATTTGTAGATCTTCTATCAGTCACTGACCCAGCATAGTTGGCATCTGTATATGCTTCAAGAACTAGGCTAGTAAATAAAGATTCCTTGTTTTGAGTGTGCTACTTCAATTCCCAAGAAATATTTTAATCTCCCAGTTCTTTGATTTCAAACTCTTTTGCCAATCTATGTCTATACCCATATCTTCTCAACCTCCTAAACCTCCCTTAGCTTCTCAGACTTCTAAACCTCTTGAAATCACGCCCACAAGTGTTGTTACGAATTGCCCACAACTCTTCTCAGGTGTACTCAAGGAAGCAAAATCTAGATCCCGAGCCAATGCAAGTTCAATCATCAACTCCTAACCCTGAGAATGAGGTTTTTGATTTTGAAAATGAGGAAAAAATTTTCCGACCTTCATCGACAATTGATTTTGAAAATGAGGTAACAATTTCTAGCCCTTCATTGGCAGTTAAACCTGTATCTGATATTGATTTGCCTATTGTTGTACGGAAAGGCACTAGAGAATGTACTAAATATATGAGAAGAATGTGTCATATGGTCGGTGGCTCCCGAGTCAATAATCTAAGAATTTGCAAATGCACTGTCTAAGGTATGTAACCTAAAGGGGGATTTACCTGAATATAGTAGCGAACAAGTATATGATGATTTAGGTGTTGTAAGAGTTACCGGTAGGTTGTGTGGCCTCTGAATGTCATTTACTGTAGACATGGTAATATGTGAATCCTTCAAACTTACAGTAACAGTAGCAACACTTAAGGCAGCTTTGATGAAAAATAGTGTTCTCCTTATAGCAGCAATGAAGGCCAACACAGAAAAACAGCACCAAATAATATCAACTAGTACAATAATGGTACTAGATTTGTAACTCAGCAATAAAGGCCAAGTAGAAATGTTTGAAACTCAGCAATGAAGGCCGCGAAGGTGGCTATGAAGGCCGAAAAAGTGGGTTGAAATATAAGTTCCAAAAAATTTCGGGGTCAAACCATGATTGAGAATTCTGGGGTCAAACTGAAATTTCCCAAAGTCGTGGGGTCAAATGAAATGTGGCCTATTAGTCTGACGTGGTAGATGACGTGGTTGTTTTCAACCTTCAGCTGGCACGTGCGGCACGTGAATCACTACACGCAGTCCTATGCTCGATGCGTGTTGGGGCGTGTGAGATGTTCGAGCTCCGTTTGACCATCAGAAAAATTCGTCGTGCTCGTCTTGGTACAAGGAATCTGATGGCAATTTCAAAATCTTCAATAGAGCTACTTTTCCATATTCGAATTTGAAGAACCAGGACTCTGTTTTTCAAATTGTTGCCAACAGGTGAGAACCTACCCAGAACCCAAGTTTCTAGAATAAGACAGACAGCAATGAAGGCCAAACTGTAAAAAAAAAAAAAGCATTTGCCCAAGGAAGAAGGAGGACTCTGATATCATGTGGAGAAAAATGAATGTATTGATCTTAACAAATGCATACAACTTGAGAGAATATATACACGAGAGCATAAAGACCACCATAAAGACCCTCAACCAGCCAGGGAACACATCTTCCTGCTTTTCTCTACCTAACCACAATTAAAGGTTCACTACAACCATTTTTCAACCCTTACAGTTATTACCCCAACTCAGATAAGAAATATTTTATTTCAACACTGTTTAACTTAGCTTTGGCAGTGGAAGGTGTAAAGCAGTGTCATTATGTTGTAGAATTTGTGCTCAAGATTTCTCCTGTAGTCGTTTTCTCTCTTTTCCCCTGTTTTTATGTTCCTAAGGAATATAATGGAGTTCTTAGTCATTGATTAAATACCCTTGTTACTAGTATTTTGATTTTTGCTGTCAAATGGCTGTGGCCTGTGTGCCAACCTTGGAGGGTTAGGGCCGGGATATTAATTTGGCAGCCTGTTTGCTAAAGGGCCATCCAGGCCTGTTTAAGGGACGATGATGGGTGGGGTTGGTCTGTTTTGCCATCTCCATTTTTTATCAGTTTTTATTATTACTAAAGCTATTTACTTATAAATTGGAAATGGATTTTAAATACTTGTTTGTGTGTGTATGTAGATATGTTGTGAGGGCAAAGGCAGGAAAAAAACAATCATCGAAAGATGCTTCTGGCAGGATTGCACATTCTGCTGGGTCTTCGCTTCGTCGTCACAATGAAATTGCATTAAAGAAGGTATTCAAATCAATGCTGTCTATTTTTTAATGTCAATTTTTTATTTCTATGTTACTGCATTGGTTTTGTGCACTTTGGTGTTCTGAAATTGGCTGATATAGCAAGCATTTTGCACCAGATTGAGCCTATAAAGAAACCATTTTACAGAGTATCATGGAATTAGGGGTAGTCGTATGTAGGTTAATAAATGTATGATTTAATTTAACCAATGGTATTGTGTTCTCTTATTTCATCTCAGTATGTCGGGAGTGGGAATTTGCGTTTATGGAACTAACTTAACTTAAAATAGTAAGGTGAAGTATTCTGTAAACTACTGAATATCTTTCTTGTATAGGGCAGTGTTAACTTACAATTGTTTATAATTGCAATAATGACTAAAAAGGTTGGTCTGCTAAGATGTTAGAACTCCTAGTGTCATCTGTGGTTATTTATTTATTATTACAGTGTGGTAATTCAGTTAACAAAATTGTGGTTATTTATTTATTATTACACAGTGTGGTAACTCAGTTAACAAAATTGTGGTTATTTTTTTATAGAAGGTATGATTATGGACCCCATGAGTTATACGTTTTAGTAAACTGACATTTTTTTTCTTCTTTTACCTGTCTTCCCATTTAATTCATAGTTCTCCTCGCTTAAACACAGATGGAGATGCACAAAAATGTCTACTGTCTTTCCTTTCCTATTTTCCTTTTTGAGTCTGTGTGCATGCATTTGTGCAAAAATATATTAAGTTTACTGATTATTGACACACCAACATTTTAGGAAATTCAAGAACTGTTTACTGCTTGGAGAACTTATTTCGATGCTTCAAAATGCATTTTGATATATGCTCCCTCAAGTAGCCGTCAACTGCTCTTTGATGGAGAAAGACCATATTTTAGCAATCAGCATTGTGTTATTAGAAATATTCCATTGACTGTTCGGAGGCCTACTTTCAGGGAAGCAAAGCATGTATATAACCAGCTGACCCAAGTATCCTATGAAGCAGATGAGAAGGAAACTTTACAATGCAGCCAAGAGGACTTAGTGTCAATTCCCATTTCTATAAGAAATGGCAACCCAGCCACCAGCAAAGGGGACATGCCTAACTTGGATGACAAGGATAAATGTGAAATTAAACTAGATAATGATAAACTCCTTATTTTGAGTGGTAGTGAGAGTGAGAATGAGATACCTGCTAAATCAACTCCTTTACATCAAGCAGCACAATCTGGCAACTCTCACAAGGTTTTGGAGCTCCTGGAACAGGGCCTGGATCCTTGTATCAAAGATGAAAGGGGACGGACCCCATATATGTTGGCACATGAGAAGGAAGTCAGGAATACTTTCAGAAGGTTCATGGCATCAAACTCTGAGAAATGGGATTGGCATGCTGCGAAAGTTCCTAGTGGATTGACCAAAGAAATGGAAGAATTGCAAACAGCTAAGCAGGTGATTCTGATAAATTGAATCCTGATCCATTTACAAATTAGTACATTTCCTGGTACGGATATAGTTAATTTTACTTTGATTTCACTTGCTAATTAATTTGTTGGCTGTAAAAGAGAGAAGAGGGCGATAAGCCTATAAGGGAAATAAGTATATGTGATTGAAAAGTGTGTCCTGTCATATTAGAGAAGCCTGTTTGAGAATAAGTTTCCTGTTGGATCTCATTTAGACGTAGATACAAGTCTGTTGTCAGATGATGCTGGCATGACGGGCTGGCCCGTTTTTTGAGGGTTTGGGCCGGGTTTGGACCTTGAAAATCAATGCCCGAATATAAGCAGGTCTACAAGAGCCAGGCTTAGCTCGCTAGCCCCAAATTTTTTTTATCCTAAATGGTATACTTATCTTTATATCTATATCAATTTATATTAATTTATATTTATATCTATTTATATTAATTTTTTATCCTAATTAGCATATGAATTAAACACATTTTTTATGAATTATTTACAAATTTCTTTTTATCATACTACTGTATTTAATTACTTGGAGTATCTTAACTTATCTAAATCATCCCATTTTTATTTAAACAACTATGTTTTTATTGCTGATTATATACAATATCATCTAAGGATCTATTATTAATGTAGCTAGTACCTAATTAATATGTATATATATATATATATATATATATATATATATATTTGCTCCAATAATTTGATTATAACTTATAAGTTCAGCTTATTTATTATGTGGTTTGATTCAAATATTCAAATGGTATAATATTGAACAATTGGGCCAATATATATGTTGTACCATTATGACTTGTTAAAACTTCTTAATTATAATAATTATGTCATATAAATCAACACTAGGTATTCAGAACCAGTTTAGGCCATGCCTTTTGACAAGTTTTTATTTTTTATGATGAGAAGGGAAGAAATCAAATATTGTTGGTCTTAATTTGATTAATTTAGAATGTGTTTGTTGATTTTTGTATTTTTTTAACTTTTTAATTAAGCTCTTTTAAGCTCGTTTAGGTTCGCTTAGGCCCTAGCCCGGTGCTCTAAAGCCCTGGAGGGTCGGGTTAGAGCTTTCAAATAGAGGCCTGACAAAAAAATGACTTGGCCAGGCCCGTCTGTTTTAACAGTGCTAAGTGTATATGTTTTTTTGGATAGAAAATTAATTCAAGGCAAGATGTTTATACGCATCTTTAGAAACTTGTGAAACAAGAAAGTTGAAAGGAAAAAAATATAATATATTCACAACAATGTTATTTCTACACTTTTTATTTCACACCTTCTTTACACTTTCTCTTACATTTAATATTTTATTATTAAATATCATCCATCATCACCTTTTTTTATATTAAGTAAATGGTGATAGGGAGTGGTGTAAAGAAGGTGTATATTAAGTGGTGTTGAAATAAATTTTTGATATATTCAGGATCCTATCATTTTGTCTTTTACTAGAATTGCCAACACATATCATGTTGAGTGTTTGAAGTTTGAGCAGATTAGACTCTCTTAATAATCAGTAGCAATGTATGCCCATACATTTAAATAATTTTTTTTTTGCAACTTGGCCTTCTATTTGCTAAATAAATGTACTAGAAATAATTTATTTAAGATCCCCCCCTCCCCCCCCGGCTTGTCATTAACTCTAATTTATGCAATGTTACCATCTTCTTGATCTAAGTTTCGATGATCAAATCTATCTACTTTCATGACAGCGTAATGATTTCTTCCTTTTGTGCTTGTACAGGCAGAAAAAGATGCCAAGAAAAAAGCCAGAGCAAAAGAATTAAAAAAATTACGTAAAGCAAAAGAAAAGAAGGCTCAGGTACATCTTAACTGGTTTCAGTCCATGTGATGTCATCAAATCAGCTTTATAGGACGTATTTGAGTTTTTTCTGAAAGCGTCTTTTACCTGGGTTTTTAAAATGGAATTCAATCGTCAGCATCTTATTTCTGACATGAACAGTCTCCAATTAATTGTGACTTCACTACAAGAGTTTATCTTAAGGGTTTGAGAGTTGGCTTGGTAGGGCAGGGTGAAATAGTTGGATATGGTGAAAATAATGCATGCTCCTCAACATAGTATTCTATCCTTACTCCTCTTCTTTCTCATTTCCCCTTTACGCTCTACCAAGCAAACACTATACAGTTAGCTTGTGATTCAATCCTGAGCAGAAGTGCATGAGCAGATGAGCTTTCATGTAAACTATGAAAGGATCTCCGGTACTTTGCCGAGTTATATGTTCTTTATACTGTTGCTTGTGGTATAACTTATAAGTTGGAGACAAATAAGTTTGTCGGCCGCTGATTTGCGGGAGCATTTTCGTTGAGAAGCTTTGATTGCCATATTACTATTTTTTTATTATTTTTGTTGAAAAATCATTATTCTGAGGCTCTGACAAATGTTCAATGTGGTGTTCAGGCTGAAGCTGCCTCGGCCAAAAATGCTTCTAAAACTGTAGAAAACCAAGTGATTGCTTCTTCTATTCTTAAGGGACAATCTCTATCAAACAGTAGTTTGAAATTATCTAAAGAGGTTAGATACTGAATTTGTGCTGGCTGAGAATATTAAAAGCCACGTCTTTTCCAATTTTAATGATGCAACAATATCATGCTATACTTTTCTGAGATTGCCTAACTCACCTATATGAGATTTTCCACTATTTAAGTTAAATATAAAAATGCACCGCTTAATTTCATCAGTCCTCTCTCTATCTCAATCAGGAGGAACTAAGAAGGGCACAGGCTGCTGAAAGAGAAAAGCGAGCAGCTGCTGCAGAGAGAAGAATAGCTGCCCTCAAAATTCAAGGCGACAGTGCAACCACTGTCCCTAGCACTTCAGAACCTAAAAGTGGATTAGCCAGTGACAATAGCTGTTCCTGTTGTAATACGTCACTTGCTGGTATAGTTCCCTTCCACAGGTATAATTATAAATACTGCAGCTCATCATGCATGCACGTACACAGGGAGATCCTAGAAGATGGGTGACTGTGTGCTGTTTTATCATAAGATTTCAGGGTGCAAGATTACTCCAGATGTACCATTTCCTTAATTTGGTGATAAATCCTGATTGGAAGGAGAGAGAGAAAAGAGAGGGGGGGAGGGGGAGGGGGAGGGGGAGGGGGGATAGGGGATAGAGTTGAAAATACTCGAGCTTATGTTTAAAGGAACAAAATATAGCTGTCCAAGTGACACTGATCAAGCTAGCAATAATAAAATGTCATTGGATTTGCTTTGCTTGAGCTTATTCATTTATTTATACATTTCTATGAGCATGAATCCCGATTAACATTGGTTTTGTGGGTACTCGTACATAGTGGACTGAGTGAGCTAATTATATCAAGTGTTTATGGTCCATTTGGTTGGAGGCTTTAACTCGATCCAAATCGTGCTTCATGATTCCCAAGTTTTAGTCCAATCAATGTTTCAATTTGTATTAATTGTTAGATAACTTTAACATTGGAGGTTTAAACTTTTACTTTTCTACTTCAAGTTCTTACTTTACCTTCCCTATCTACCTAAAAATATAAACAACATTGGTGAGGGACTAAATGCTCCACCAGGATTAAAGGAGAGCTTGCGTGATGGCACAGAGTCAAAATTTAGATAGAAATTTTAATTTGAAACTAAATCTAAAATTTTAGGAAGAAAATAATGATTTTTTAACATTCAAATATATAGTCATGTTAATGACTCAGTGGAATTTAATTGCACACTTCAAAATACTGTTGGATTTTCGAAATCAACCCAATTTAATCCTCTTTTTCATGATTTGAATTAATCAATCTTCAAGTCTTTTGGGTTGAGTTAATAAATTCTTAAAGAAGTTATGTTATTTTTAATCATTAAATTCATATTACTTTTGAGTAATAAAATGTAAAAATAATAGGTTAAATTGTACATGAATTTTATCGTGTACAATTTATTATCATATATTAAAACATTCATCAAATGATTATTTAAACATAACATTTTGTATAATTTGTATTTTGTTAGTAATTTTTTTAAAAAAATTGTTGCTTTTTCTGCAAATTACAAAGGTTTTCCTGAAGTACAAGTTTCTTATAATTTAAACATTTTGTTAATAATTTTTTTATATTTTTAGTATAAATAATATATATTTTTAATAAAGTTATTAAGAAAATATGTAAATTACATCAAAGCTTATGTTTAAAGGGTGAATCCTGAATTTTTAATACAATAAGATAAATTTCAAACATAAACCATTGTGGTTGGGAATTATGCATAATTTAACAAAAACTAATAATATAGTTATTTGTATGATGTTACAAAGAACTCGAGTTATTTGTTGTTGAAGAGCACGGATCTGATCATGTCGTCAAAGAATTAGTTTTATTGTCCTATAGCCATTGAATGGGAGGTGCCAAATAACACATATGGCAAGATGACTTGTCCTGTGTCACAGGACACTAATCCTAACAAGGCAAGAAACAAATATTTTTAAGATACGTATAATGGTATCTTAAAATGCATTGACATTATCTTTTCTCGATCAAGAATTCAAATGCTCCAAAGGATAGCCCTTATTTTTATGAAAGGATATACGGATGGTACGATGTGTAACTAAAAGAGTTGACCCGTGAATAAGGGTGAAAGGAATATTAATGAAAGCCATTGAAAATGGTCGGTTCTAAGTTCTAAGTTGTAACTTGTAGTCATTGTTTCTCACCGTCCATTTCTAAATAACATGCTCTCATAGGCTAATGCCAACTCAGTCAAATCAACACTTGTCTCTTTCTTACAAATATGTGGCTATATCTTTCTCTCAATTTCCATAAACACACGGAAAAAAATAATCTCCATTAATGCCTTAAAATTTAAGTAAGACTCATTTTACTTTATTTAAATATATACGTGATTTATATTTATTGAATATTGTATAAATAAAATGATACAATATATGTTTGTATAAGTTTCTCTTGTTGCTCTTATAGAATGAGTAACTTATAAATTATAGAATATTTATTTAATACAGTACTCCTTTTTATATAGTTCTTCTCTTTCTTGATTATAAGATTAAAAGTGTGCCACATATACATTTGTAAATTTTGTAAGACATGATCCAAAGATTCAGTATCCCTTGTTGGCCCTGTTCCAGGCATAATGAGACTACCTATGAGACAACATGAACATTGAAAGAGAAAGTTAATTATTCTTTATATTATAGATTTAAATTCTTTTTTGTTCTCTAAAATTATACTTGAAAAATATATTAAATTTTATGAGATATTATTGTAAAATACAATACTTTTAGAGATATTAACTTTAAGGGATTGTTTAATGATTAAAAGGGCATGCTATTTACATTGACTACTTAGGTTCAAACCTTAAGGGGCATCTAAGAAAATTTCTTAAATATACTAGACTGGTATAAGGGATACGTCCTTTAAAATTATTTGGGAAGAATCGATGATATCCTTATCATATAAACAAAAAAAATAAATCGTTAGAGATATTTAGTAGACTTTAAAAGGTTGTATATTACACTGGAATTCGGATCTCATTCAGTTACTTGTCAATTAAATGAGGTACAGTTAAATTATGACCATCTATTCATTTTTAGATGACCACGATGCATAATTTTTATTTATTACATATAATTAAAAAAATTTAATTATATATAATCAAAATAAAAAGTATCGTATTAACTTAAAAATAAATGGATGGTCACGATTTTCACAACTGCACCCTATTTAATTACCAAGCAATTGGATGTGATCTAAATCAAGTTTTACTACTTTTACCTAAACAGTAACTCACCACAATAATTTGCTATAAATGTATTTTGCTAAAAAACTAATGTGTGAGATGAGGTTTTTCTATATATATTTTTATGATATTGAATGTCTTTATCGGTATCAACAATATTTTTTGTTGACTAAAGTTAGTGAAGGGAGAAGCATGTGATCTGACTTTGAGTTGAAAGGGAAGTCTCTTACTTACATGTGCCAATCTAGGGTTTGACATATAGTGCCTCAACCTCTTGCTTTGGCTTCACCTTACTCCTGCAACCTGTAATAGCCTTACACACACACTCCTCTCCTTTTCTTATCTTTCAATATGGTGACACAAAATGACAAGGAAAGGGGATACCTGATTCTCCCACTATCTTACATATGCCTGCTTGCAATATATACACAAGAGTGTTAATTAGAAATCAATTGACATTGATATAAAATTTAAAATTAATTAATGTTTTAGTTTTTTAAATTTAGTTTTCTTTAAATAATCCCTTACTTTTAAAATATTTCAAAATAGTAATTTATTTTTACTTTTTTCATCAAAATAATTCTTATATTAATTTGTTTAACATATAATTGCTAAGATGGGTTGACGCCTTGCCTACTTGTTCGTTAAACCATAATGTGTCAATTATATTGTTGACATTTTGTGAAGGAGGGGGCTTGACTTAGTCGAAATCCCAAAATCTCAATTTTCCAATTTTATTTCTTTGATTGAGCATCTGTGCAACTCATCTCATCCCTTTATTATGTTTAACTATTGGCTAATATGAGAGGATTTAAATTTTCATTTTAAAAAATAAGTATAAGTAAGTATTATTAATAAAAAAGTTGACCACATAAATTTTTATAAAGTTAAAGTAACCTAGTAACTTAAATATGTGAAATTTTATTTTTCCATTATGATTGCCCCCACACTTTACACTTGAGTATTACAATTTATACTTTTTTTTAGATTATTCTTATATATATTTTCATATTTATTATTTTATTATTATTTCATATTAATTATTATTATTATTTTATAATATATCAATGATTAAAAATAAATATATAAAAGATATATAATAAAAAGAGATATACAAATAACATTTTTCTCGTACACTTCATATGAGTAAAATTTCAACTTTTTGTTGTATTCTACTATAAATTAAAGGCTATTTCCCCCTCCCAAACTTCCCTCTTTCCCCTTCTTTTTCTATTGAACTTGTCTTATGGCAAACCATGAATGGGCAAGACCTCCATGGCAAAACTTCCCCCAAAGTCAATACCATCCCTTAAACACCACCTTCACTACTCTCATCATTTGCAACTTTCCCCCTCAACCCAAACCCCACCATGCCAGAACTCTTGCCTTCATCATTCCCATTCTCCTTGCCTTCCTCCAAGTCCAAAGCATGGGAAAAGATGCACTCTCTCCATTCCAAGTGAACCCAGTGACCACCATGGCTTCTCTCATCAGCATACTAGCCTATTACTTGGCCTTTGAAGCTAGCCTCAGGTTCCCCACTTATGCTTCTCAACTTGGAATGGCCATGGCTGCTTCTGGTTCACTCTCAGTTGCTTCTCTGGTTTCCCTTCTTCTTCCTCACTCTTGGTGGTTCATTAGATACATTTTCTATGACGTACTTTTTTTTGGCGAGCTTCACCAAATGGTACGAAGTTTGTATTATTACAGTTATGTCCATAGATTTCGATTAAGCCAGAGAGCACCAGCACCACATATTAGGAGGGTTCCCCCTCTTCTGCCACAGACTTTCATGGATTTGGCTATTCATCGAGACTGATCCATTACCATAAAGTCTCTCAACTCTATTTTTGTGAATTATCTTATAATATAAAATTTAGTATCCTTCTTGTTTTTAAAATGATATTCAGTCCACTTATAAAGATTTGAATATATCAATTTATTTTTGTTTCTTTATCTCCTACCAAATTATAAAGATTCATATCTCTTCATGAGATAACCGAATATTATTTCAGAAACAAGAATAATACCAAATTTATTGTGTTCTTAATTAGTTGACTTGACTCCATGACCTCAGTGGGCTACCGTGTGTGTTTTTTGTACTGGATTTTGCCCACTTGTCGATTGTCAATTCTAGTCTTCATGCAGAGTACATACTCAAAAAATAAATTCCCTCTCTTCCTCTACAACTTTCTCTCAATTTCTTTTTCTTCTTTTTTAACCTTGTTACTTAGTATTTCTTGGATAATTTCAGTGGGGGTTTGATCAATTATCACTTGTTATTTTCTCTTTCCCTTGTAAGGATCCATCTTACAACCTTGTTGTATTACTTAAAAATATATATTGCAATTTGGATCATAATGCTGCTATTACATGGGCTTTTGCTTGTTTAGGTTTTGAATTGACATTAATTTAATTCTTTATTTTCATATATAGGAATTTACATGAAAATTTATATTTTTTATGGTATATTTTTTGGTGCTTTCTATGCTCCAAGAGTAGCTATACTCTTGGAATATTATTTTATTTTTTTATTTTTCTTATAATTTTTATTTTAAGAAACAATTTAAAAGAATTTAAAAAAATTAATAACATAAGTATTCAAAAATAAATCAAAAAACAAAGTGAAAAAACAAAGAAAAAGTAAAAAAAATCTTTTGATTTTTTTAATTTCTTTTAAATTGTTTCTTAAAAAAAATTATAAGAAAAAAACAAATAAAAATAAATAAAATGCTACTCCAAGAGTACCTAGTATAACAAAGCCCATTTTTTAATGACTACAATAAATTTTTAAGTAAATTGTGTTTTGGGGCCTTCAGAGTTTAAAACAATGTTGTATGTGATTTTACTTTCTCTTCAAGTATCAATATAATGTATCATTTTGAAATATTAAAAAAAATAAATCTCATGAGATATTATTTTAAAATACAATAATTTAGAATTCAACTTAATGAAATTATTTCTAACTTTTTTCAAAGTAATTTTTATAATTGTGGGGGAAAAGAGAGTCTTGGAGAGTAATAGTGTGAAAACGGACATAGACCCACAACCCATATAATATGTAATGGTCATCATGGGTTGGCCCATTTAACACTACAAGAAATTTAACTTTAGTGGCGACTTTTTTGTGACGAACTTAAAAGTCGTCACTAAAATTAGGTTTTTTGTGATGACTTATAGATATCGTAACTGAATGTAGTTGTCAGCCTTTTTTAGTGACAACTTTTTAATTTTGTCACAAAATACAACCTTTTCAGTGACAACAGTCATTTGTCGTCACAATAGGTTTTCAAATGTTGTCACTAAAAATCAAAATTTTATACCAAATTTCATGAGTTTAAAAAATTTATGATTTAGTGACAAAAATTAGAATGTCGTCACTAAAAACATTTTGTGACGACTTTGGTGCGTCACTAAAACAATGTTTTTTGTGACAACATCCTAATTGTCATCACTGAAACATGATTTTGTAAACATTCAGTGACAACATTCATTTATCGTCACTAAATGTTTGTTAGGGTGAAAGATTTTATGACGACATTCATCTATCGTCACTAAAAATAAAAAAATACCTAATTTTTTATAAAATTTGACGGGTTTAAAAATTTATGATTTAGTGACGACAATTATAATATCGTCACTAAAAAGCTTTTGTAACAACTTTAACCGTTACTAAAACAAAGGTTTATAAATCTTTAGTGACGATATTTATATGTCATCACTAAATATACGAAGTAAAGTTTTTTGTGACAACCTATTTACGTCACAAAAGGTATGATAAAAAGAAAAAAAAAAAAGGTCCCTTCCTCCACCTGTGCTTATGGGTTTCTCGACATATGCTTCACTTAGTTTTCCTCTTGTTTCTTCCTCTTAGCCGTTGCAACCAGGCATCGTCCTCTGTCTTCGTCGTGCTCGTTGGCGTCACTTAACCAGCCACCGTCCTCCTTAGCATACTGTAGTAAACTCCTGCCCAATCGTCTTCCTCCATTAATGAACCTATT
>JASKGM010000013.1:5730023-5753036 GCA_034509205.1 Ceratonia siliqua | reverse complement strand
TATATATATATATATATATATATATATATATATATATATATAATTTGATTCAATTTTATTCATTATTCATTTTTTTTATATACATTTATATGAAATATTAATGTATAGCAACAAAAATTATAATATGAGCAGATTTGAGAGCTAAAAAAAAAACCTTACAAAAATCATGACTGTTTTTTACTTATCCAGTCAAGAACTAATCCATAAGGTTAACCCCTTTTTCTTTTTTGACAAAACTTTTTTTACTTTTATATTACTACAAGGATATATGTAAATTATGCTAACATAAAATTAGATACAATCTCATAATTATAACTTAAAGGATTAGAATGGAATATGTTTTCAATTAAAAATTGAAAGAATAACTCAAGTGAAGGATCTTGAAACTAAAATCACTTGTGAAACTTCCACAATAACTCCCAATCAACTCCACATAATAAATTTAAGGAAGATTTTATACTTTTTTTACTCTAATATTTAATTATCATTACAATTTTTCTCATAATCTATTAATTGTAATACATTACATCTTAAACTATCATAATGTAGTTAAGTTACCGCTATTGTTTAATTGAGTATTAAAGTTAACGGTTTTAGTTAATATGAGTAAGTTATATAACTAAAAAAATTGATAGAAACAAAAAATAATAAATTTATTATATAAAATGACACTAATATCCCAATAACAAATGAGAATAAAATCTTCAATTAATTTTCTTTTACCCATATTTTTCCTTTCCTGTAATACCCTCAATTAGTGATTTCATCCCAAATCTCTTCTTCTTTTCCCTTTATAGATTTAGATTGTTGGCTTTCTTCTTGGGTCCGATTAAGTTGCAAATCTAAACTATTGTGCTCCTTTATTGTAATTTTTTAATTTTAATATTATGTTATATTTTTTATATTTATATTTATATTACTATATTATTATATTTATGAATGTAATTCATATTATATATTAATTTAGATTATATGTATATATAATTAATTAACTATGTTTATTAATTATTAATATCCTTTTTTTTATATATATAATTTTTGTTGGGAAAGTTTATATTATTGTAGAGGAAAATAATTAAATTTCTTTAGTATAAGAAGGCTGGAAGAAGTTTCAATGCTGAAGTTCTTAATTGTTTTTTTCGTGTAAGTGATGTAGAGGAAAGAAGAAGAGACTTAGGATGAGATTATTGATTAAAGATATTAAGGAAAATGAAAAATATAGGTAAAAGTAAAAGTTAATTAAAAATTTTATTCTCATTTATTTTGAAGATATTTGTGTCATTTTGTATAATAAATTTATTATTTTTTTTTATCAAGTTTTTTATTTACATAACTAACTAATGTTAATTAAAATAATTAACTTTAATATTTAATTAAACGATGATAGATAATTTGACTAAATTATGATCGTTTATGATATAATGTGTTACAATTAATGATTAAAAAAAGATTACAATGATAATTAAAAATTATGTAAAAAAATACAAAATTTCCTAAATTGAATCAATTTTTAAATTCACATAAGTTTTACCTAACAAGCCTAATCATTTATTGATATTTAATTAGAATGATAATTAATTAATTATTAATATTTATATATCTATAATATATAAGATAAATACTAAATATTTACAATATATATATATATATATATATATATATTAGTAATTATCTAAAATTTTTTGTGAAAATATGAATCGTTTTCATGATTATCCTCTTTTTTTTTTTTTTAGTTTTGTTTTCATTTGAAAAAGGATTTAGAGTCTTCAATTTTTAAACAATTTGAGAAAAATGTGTGTGTGTGTGTTTTTTTTTTTGTGAAAATATGAACCGTTTTGATGACCATCCTCTCTTTTATTTTTTCTTTTTTTTATTTGGAAAAGGATTTAGAGTTCTTACAAAATTTTACTTCTATTGAAATATGCACAAGCATTGAATTATAATGATGCACAAGAGAATGGTGTTATTTTTGGATGAAAATATGATTACTCATCTCAAGTAATGCAAAAAAGATTATAGAATAGAGAATATTAATTACAGAAATATGAGTTTGCAGTGTCCATAAAAAAAAATTATTATGGATAAAACGATAAACAATTTTAATTCTAAATGATAAATAAATATTCACTAAATAAATTCATTAGACCTCAAAAAGTTGGCTTTTATTATTAAAATTCTAGATATATATATTTTGCACTAATGTTGTAGCTTTTAACTTTAAAGTAAAAATTAAAATTAATCTAATTAAGGTAATTGAGTGTTTAAATATATTAAGTATATAATTCTCTCTAATTTATATTTTCATATTTATATCAAAATTTTATCAATGTAAATGGTTGCTCAATATTTTTATTACAAATTTTATAAAATCTATACATAATTTTTAATTAATGAAATAAAATTATTAAATTTATGATAATAGGGTTAACATAAGGATTGGTTCCTATAATTTTAATCAATTGTCAATTTGATCATTATACTTTAATTTTGATCAATTGAGTATTTATATTCTTTATTCTTATCAACTTGGTTCATACCGTTAAATTATTAACTAACATTATTAAATTAGAGGTTAGTGTATAAAAAAATATTTAAGTAACAATCTTATGTGACAAAATTCTGTCTTTCTTCTCTGTCTCCTCACTCTTGTTAGAACTTTTTTCATTAATTCTCGTTTCATCTCATTAATTATAAGGCCAACACTACGGTACAGTCCCATTTTTGGGACTGTACCGTACAACCTTTAATTTTTTTAATATTTTTTTATTTTTTAATATTAATAAATTATTATTTACATCATATATTTTTTAAATAATCTTTTAAAAATATTTTTGTATTTTTTAAAAATATTTTTTATTTATGAATGAATAGTATCAAAAAATTATGAATAAATAGTGTATAAAAAATGTAAAAAAATTTAAAAAAATTTCTAAAAAATTATATGACATAGATACTAATTAATTAATATTAAAAAATTAAAAAAATTAAATCAAAAAATTAAAAAAATATTAAAAAAATTAAAGGCTGTACGGTAGTGTGCTCCTAATTATAAACTTACAAGACTACTAAAATTGGGAGAATAACCACCCGCCATTTCTTAGAAGAATGATAATTGCCATATTAGGTACACGCATTTCCTTATGGTGCTCAAAGCAATCTTGGGACATGCAGTTCCCTCATCTATTAAGCCAATTACCCATTGCGAACCTAAACTTGACTCTTTAGGGTTTATAGGAAAGAAACGATGGGAAATTCATTAAAGATTATATGGGGCAACCTAGTTCATTTACAAGATAGTCAATTTCCATGTTGATCGTATCTGTGGTCAAGAATCTGAGGGGAAACCTTAATCATTTCCTGGGCATCCCGACAATCCAAGCCATCTTTTAATAATACAATCAAATCTCTCTTGAAGTTTTGTTCCCTTACCTTTGAACACCTTACAAGCTTCTTTCATTTTTTTCGAGTCCTCTAGATATCTCAAGTTTAACAGACAACTTAATGACAGAGATCAAATTAATAAGAATAAAAATTATAAAGATTCAATTAATTGAAATTAAATTACAATGACCAAATTGACAATTAACTGAAATTATAAGGACTAAACCTTATGTTAATCTATGATAATACCTCAAAGTCTACTACTTCAAATTATAAATTTATTTATTATTGAAATAGAATATATATTTTTTAAATACGAGAATATAAAAAAAATATAGGATTAATATAACTTTTGATTCATAAAGTTTTATTTAATTTTTCATTTAATTCGTATACTTTAATTTCTTTTAATTTAGTCCATACATCTGATTTGATTTCTATTATCCATAATTGAGTTAACATTGTTTACAAAAATGCTGATGTGGCCTGAAATTATCTACGTGACATTTCTACTTGTATTTTTTTGAGTTAATATAGCTTTTGATCCATAAAGTTTCACTCAATTTATAATTTGGTCCTTATAGTTTAATTTCTTTTAATTTGATCCTTATAATTTTAGTTCTTTACAAATTTAGTCTCTATCGTCCATGATTTAATTAATATCATTTACAAAATGCTAATGTGGCCAGAATTATCTACATGACATTCTTACTTATATATTTTTTCTCGTCACCATACACTTCATTCTTTTTTTATTACTTCAATTTTCTTTCTTTATTTCTTCCATCACTATCCCACCAATGTCACCACTGATCACATTCAACAGGTTTTCTCTTCATCTCCTTCTCCAAGTCAATGCCTTTCTCCCCTTTTTGTTTGGTCTAACATACATGAATCTTCATATGAATATGTATTTTCTAATATCTTCGGTTTTTTTTTTTTGTCTTTTATATTCAGTTTGAATATTCCCTTCCATCCCTAGCTTCTAGGTTAGAGAGTGTTGAGAAACTCATAAGGTTACTTTCTCGCTCATAGCCAGCAACAATACCAATCGTCCTCAACTTCAAAGTCTTCCATGGAAATTGAGATGGATTGTAAAGTTGTAGCTAACGTAGTTGTTTCCAAGTTCAAGAAGGTAATTTTACTTTTGGGTCAAACCAGAATCGGCTAATCTCACTTTAGAAGAGCTCTTTTGGCTCCTTATCATGTCAACCAAAACCCATAACCATGACCTTTTGAACCCAAAGTTTCTTATGCAAAGCTGATACAGCAGATCCCACCAGCCCTTCTTCAACACCAGACTCACAATAACCACCCTTTGATCCCAAAAAACGGAATGATTGAGAGCAATGACTCATTCAAAACCATCAATTTATTGTATTCCTCTGTCGCAAATTCATTTATGTCATCGCTTACAATTAGTGATACCGATAGTAGACAATCTTCATTGTTGTCGTTGGCAACTGCCTGTAAGATCACCAATCTATCACAAGTCTCGTCAGCAAGAAAGCCTTCACTTTCTTCTTCTTTATTGAAAGGTTATTAAGGTGGAGAAAAGAGAGCGCGCTTGGAAACGAGGTTAGAAATTAAGAATAAAAGGTGAAAAGTTAACGTAGGAAAAAGATGATAAAGAAAGAACAATTAGTGAATTGACGGCTGAAAGAGATTTATCTCATAGGTAATGCTAATGCCGGCCGTGGTGGTGTCACTTTTGCCATGACAGTTTGCTATTTAATTGAAAGGAAATAGAAAATGAAAAAAAGGAAGAAATTGAGAATATGAATAAATGAAATGTGTGGTCACATGAAAAATAAATATAACTAAGAATGTTATATAGATAATTTTTAATTATATTAATATTTTTGTGAATAGTGTTAATTTAATTATGAATCACAAATAAAAATGTCACGTACATAATTTTGTGTATTTTTATATTAAACTTTTAAATAAGAGAATGATAAGTCTTTTATTTTATTTTCTATTCCATTCCATTCCATTTATTCCCGAAATTTCCAAACATAGCCTAAAACCACGATGATGAAAACTGGATAGAATTGAGATTTTTCCTTGGTAGAAGAAAACATAATACCGTAATATTATGGTTGAAAAATTAGTGTTATTATATGTGTTAATCCTGGGTGAAATTGTAATTAATCCAAGAAAAAGTGCAAGGCTTCCCAAGGAAGCTAGAGGAGAGAAACTGGTTAACCCGACTTCTTCAGTTCACACCAAAATCAGGCACTTAGGGTTTCAAAATCCCCGCCAATTTTCTCTCTCTTCTCTCTCTCCCTCACTCACTCAGTTCAATGGCCGTAGAGGACGAGAATCCCGAAACCCCTGCACCAATTGCGAGACCCAGCGACATAGCCTATGAGACTAGCTCCTCCCACCTTCCTCGTGCTCCAGGTTCTGCTAATGCAAACCCTACTGATACATCTCCAACGAAGCCATCCAGCGCCAGAGATTTCATTGTTTCTGTTGCCTCCAAGATCGCTTCCCAGCCTCTTCAGAACTCCGATCCTGGCGTTTGGGGCGTCCTCACCGCTATTTCCAACCATGCTCGCAAGAGGCACCAGGTTGGTTGACCACAAATTCTATGACCCTGACGCCGTTACTATTACTTGCATTAGTTCCTCGTTGGGGTTACAGCGTAGATTGGATTTTTAACATTCTTTTAATGTAGCTGTTAAAGAAGGTACGATATTTTCTATGGACTTGTAGAAGGATGCTTTACAAATTTCCGTGATCTTAGACTCCTGTTATGGAGATTTTATAGTGTTTTAGTAATTGGGTGATTGGCAATTTGTTTTTTATACTTCCTTTTGTCAATTAAACTATACACGCTGACAAGGGCCGGGTATAAAGATGAAATACAAATGATCAGAAGGGATTTTTTATTTAAATGCTCTAAAGTAAGACCTTTCGGTTTTTTTAAGACCTTACATATATAGTCAATGCAAGTGGAAACTGTATTTCTCATTATCCTTATGATGTATTAGTGAAAATATGAATAGTTAGAACTCAATGGAATCAGTAGGTTGTCATGATTGCAGAATTTCAGTAATTGTGGGAGGCTTGTCCAAGCTTTGTAATTTATTAACTTCTTAATTCAATTGTGCTGTATGTGAGACAAAATGTGTTTGAGCTTCTAGGAAAAGAATATTTGTGAGGAGTTAAATTCAAGAGTTTTGAGTTCATGCTCCTGTCATTTTAACTGTAACTAATAGTCTTTATGCTTGGTTACTTGGTCTTCATTCTGTTTAATTATTCATTACTCTTCTGGATTTTATCTGATTGAAAGTATGTAAGCAGGGAATTAATATATTTTTAACTTCTGATGAGCACTGCATTGGGCGTTTGGTTGAGGATGTTCGGTTCCAGATTGATTCAAATGCTGTTAGTGCAAATCATTGCAGAATATACAGGATGAAGGTTACTAATGAAAATATGGAGATCTCCACATCAATGTTCTTGAAAGATACGAGGTTGTGAATTTCTTTTGTATCCTGCTCCCTCCACTCCTTTCCTACCAGAAAGGAAGAACAAGTTTGTCTTTCTTCTTATATTCTGATTTTTGTAAAGCCTTGTTCAGCACAAATGGAACTTACCTCAACTGGGAGAAGTTGAAAAAGAATAGTGCTGCTGTCAAAGTCTGCCATGGAGATATTATATCATTTGCTGCTCCTCCTCAGCATGGTAATAAGAATTCTTTCCATTGCCTTGATACTTCAGTTTTTTTTCTCTATTCCTATTCCAGTTTTCTCACTGTAAATGTAACTATTATTTTATTGGCTAATGTTTCAGCTTCTGCCTTCTCTTCACTATTCGAGTATATTTGCTTTTATTTTCCCTTTAATTATAAAATATTTTCTAAAGAAGAAGAAGATATTAGATGAGAATTGAGAAATGATATATTTGGTGCTATTTTGTTGGCACTGAAAGAGTTTATATTAGATATTTAAATCTATCTTTTCTGTGTTATAATTTCGTATTTATTTGTCAAAAGAAACAAAATGATAATCTCTGATATGCTTTTCTTCTAATGTGTATCGTTTTACAACTTTTGTTACATATCCTTTCTCTTCTGGATCTTGTTCTTTGTTTCTAAAGTTGAGCTATTAGCCTGATTTACTTGTTAAATGTTGAGGAGTTGCCTCTTTTCAATTTTGTTATCTTTTTTGTGTACAAGGTTTTGGGAATATGTGTGTTCTCTTTCTAAGTTATTAAAATTTCTATTTCTGTTTTATCATCCAGAACTTTCATTTGCTTTTGTATATCGAGAGGTGCTTATGTCCGCCCCTGGGCCAGATAATGTGGTTGCTAAAAGAAAAGCAGGTAATTTTATGATCAGGAGCACAAATATGTACTCGTTTAACTCATTCTTGCATTCTACTCTGCATGTGCTCATAAATTGAGTTCTGGCTCCTAGTTGGGTATCAGTTTGAAGTTTCTTATATTTAATGAAATTCATAATTTGCTATACACTTGTGATTGGGCATGATTATTGATTATACCTTTTGCAATTTACTTCATATTGATAATTTAGGCATTGATATATTGATTTATACTGATATATGTTGCTTTGTTTGATCTTCCTATGTCTTTTCTTCCTTCTCTTTTCTTCAAATGTGTAGAGGAGTTTGTTTCTGAAAGCAAGAGATTAAAAGGTTTAGGCATTGGTGCTCCTGAGGGTCCCATATCACTTGATGATTTTCGAAGCCTCCA
Source organism: Ceratonia siliqua (assembly GCA_034509205.1). NCBI lineage: Eukaryota > Viridiplantae > Streptophyta > Magnoliopsida > Fabales > Fabaceae > Ceratonia > Ceratonia siliqua. The sequence continues at coordinate 5,744,930 of JASKGM010000013.1, read as the reverse complement.
AAAATCAAACATGGTGTGTTTAATTTAGAATAATTGCAATAGTAATGAGTGTTACACTTATTTTCTTTAACAGTATCCAATATTGTTGTTGGCAGGAACTAAGAAAGCAATTGGAGGAGCAGGTTGTTTTAGTTGATACTTTGCGTAATGAAAATCATGCAGCTGTTGAGCGTCATGAAAGTGTACGTAATTGTGCTTTTTTTTTGGACCTCTTAGCCTGTCTCACAAAGACGAACACATGATATTTAACAATTATCGCTGCATTCTATTGATTCTAGAAATGCTTGAATTTTGGTTTCTGCTTTTTCTTTTTATTATTATTTATAATCTACAATGCTAACCTAATTTATGATCCACTTTGTAGGAATTAAAATCAGTCAAAGAGTCAGTTGCGAAATTTTACATTGATCAACTAAAAGAATTACAACAAATGGTGGATCTCAAACAGAAGGAACTAGGGGAAATCAACAAAGTATCTGCTGAACAAAAACATGTCATGGAAGACCTTAATGAAAGGCTTAGTGCTTCTATGCAGTCGTGTGCTGAAGCAAATGCTATAATAAGTAGGTATGATTTATTTAATTCTTATGTTTTACTCTTCACTAATTCTTAGTATAACTTTCTTTTAATAGATTGATCATTGATGTAAGTATGTCATAAAATGTAGTTTCAGCTACCCCTGGTGATGCAGATTAGGAGAGAACCCGTAGGAAAAAACTAGAGATAAGAGCAGAAAATAGAAGGAAAAAGATGAGTGAACAGTAATTGGGGTTCTTCTCTGAGAAACCTCTGAAATTCTTTTCAACATAAGCAAAAACTGCCTACACATGTTAGCTGGAACCCATATATCGGGAGAGACTAGCTACTGTTTCTAAAGGAAAGGAAAGAGAGTCATGTGCCGTGCAACTGACTTACAAAAACAGCAATACACAAAAGCATACAAACGACTAAAACAAGGTAAAACGACAGAAGCACAATACAAGCAGCCACCAAAATAAAACATAAAAACAGAGCCTGAATGCTCCTGCATCAGTCTCCCCTTCTAGAAAAAACAGCAACATCTGTATTGAAAACACAGCTAACTTCCTCGTAAATTTCAGGGTCAATGGCCTTTAATTCATCCTCTGCCATCCAGGTACTCTCAGTGGCAGATTTGCCTAACCACTTCACCAGAAATCTGTGATAAGGAATTCCCTGCCTTGAAACCACTTCTTTCACGTCAATAACATCTTCTATAACTTTAGCTTGGGCCTTAGGCAGGTTGTTAATTTGCTCACTAACAGTAGCCATTTCTCCTTCAAACCCTCCAAAAGGATGAAGGTCAGCAATATTAAATATGGGACTAATCTGTAATGCAGGAGGTAGTTCTATTAAATAAGCGTTAGAACGATCTTCTTCGAAACTTTACATGGGCCGAACTTCCTAGAATTAAGCTTGTGATAGGTGCCCTTAGGAAACCGCTCTTTCCTCATATGAACCAAAACCATATCACCTTCTTCAAACTCTTGCACACGACGATGTTGATTGGCAGAATCTGCATAGGCAGCATTATTACCCTTTATAGCTTCACTGACTTCCCTATGAATGTGTTGTACATGCTCGGCAAAGGACTCCCCATCAGCACTAACTCTGTCATCTTGGGGTGGGGGCACAAGATCAACCATAGTTCGGGGCTTAAGGCCATAAGTAGCCTCAAAACCTGATTGTTCTATTTATTGAATTATTTTATGCAGATTCTGCTTGCGGTATGACAGTATCCCAAGCCTTCATATGACTGTCCACAAGACATCTCAGTAAATTTCCCAATCTCCTATTCACTACCTCAGTCTAACCATTGGTTTGGGGGTGACAAGTGTTGGAATACTTTAGTTGCATTCCCACTTCTTCCATAACGACCTCCAAAAATGGCCCATAAACTTCACATCTCTATCGGATACTATCGATGTAGGAACCCCGTGTAATCTAACCACCTCTTTAAAGAACAACTCGGCAATGCGTGAGGCATCTGCTGTTTTAGAACAAGGTATGAAGTGTGCCATTTTTGAGAATCTATCAACTACCACGAATATGGCATCATGACCCCTGGCTGTTTTTGGAAATTCCAAGACGGAATCCATCCTTAAGTGGACCCAAGGAGCTGTTGGTGTGGGTAATGGGATGTACAACCCTGTGTTTTGTGCACCCCCCCTTGCTAAATTGACAAACTGAACCTCTTTTCACCCATCTTTCTACCTCCTTGGCCATCCCCGGCCAATAATATCGATCTGCCACCAAAGCTACTGTTTTATCCCTTCCAAAATGAACCCCCATGCCGTTTCCATGGAGTTCTTTTATAATTTGTTCCCTCATCGAGCCCTTCGGGATGCACAATTTGTTACCCTTGAACAAGTAGCCTTCATGTATCCTAAATGGTAATTTTTCAGTAGTATTTGCTTGCTGTAGTTCCTCAAATAGCTGCTGGAAATCAGAATCACATTTATATTGATCCTTTAACTCCTCAAATCCCGTGACTTGGGTGTTCATTATTGTAAGGAGTAGTGAACGTCTACTCAAAGCATCGGCAACTACATTAGTCTCTTCTGTTCTGTACTTCAAAGAGAAATTGAACTCATCAAGAAAAGAGCTCCACTTAGCGTGCCGGCCACTCAACTTCTTTCTTGAACTTAGGTACCTCAAAGCTTGATGATCCGAATAAACTACAAACTCTCGGTAAGCAAGGTAATGTTGCCAATGTTGCACAACTCTCACCAACGCATAGAACTCCAAGTCAAAAGTTGAATACCGGAGCTTAGCATCTGACAATTTTCACTAAAAAACTCGATTGGCTGTCATTCTTGGTTGAGAACAGCCCTATGCCTATGTGGGAGGCATCACATTCAACAACAAACAATTTTTCAAAATTTGGGAGTGCAAGGACAGGTGCTTTGGTGAGACGACCCTTTATCTCCTCAAAAGCTCTTTGAGCTGAATTGGTCCAGATGAACTTACTGCATTTCAGACAATTTGTGACGGGGCTCATTGTGGAACTGAAATTCTTAATGAATTTCCTATAAAATGATGCCAAACCATGAAAACTTCGAATATCCCTAATTGTTTAAGGCACAGGCCACTCCCTTGTAGCTCAGATTTTCTCGGGGTTAGGTTTTAATCCATGTTCAGAGACAATGAACCCCAAAAACACGACTTCACAGCACATGAAAGTACATTTTTTTAAGTTTACATGGAGCTGTTCTTGCTGGAGTATTTCTAGGACTTTGTAAAGGTGGGTTAGATGCTCTTCTTTTGTTTTGCTGTAAATTAAAATGTTGTCAAAATACACAACAACAAAAGCATTTAAGAAAGGATTTAGAACATCTGTCATAACTCTCATAAAAGTGCTTGGTGCATTGGATAAGCCAAAAGGCATAGCCAACCACTCATAAGGACCATCTGGTGTTTTGAAAGCAATTTTCCACTCATCCCTATTTCTCAACCTAATTTGGTGGTAACCACTCCTCAAGTCCATCTTTGAAAATATTTTAACACCCGCTAATTGATCTAACATTTCTTCCAACCGTGGAATAGGAAATCGATACTTAACTGTAATCTTGTTGATTGCATGGCTATCAATGCACATCCTCCGAGTGCCATCTTTCTTTGGGGTGAGTAAAACCGGGCAAGCACAAGGGCTTTTACTTTCTCGGACTAGGCCCTTAGTTAACAACTCTTATACTTGTTTTTTTAATTTTGCCTGCTGCAGTGGAGGCACTCCATAGGCTGGTAAATTTGGTAAAGTTGACGCTGGAGCCAAATCGATGGCATGTTGTATGCTTCCTCTTGGGGGTAAACCACTAGGCAATTTGTCTTCAACCAGCCCCCTAAATTTTCTCAACAAATTCTGAATTTCAGGGGGGTAATCATCCAAACTTCTCTCTTTTTGTTCTTCTTCTACCACTTTACCTACCAGCATAAAAATAACCCCTTCTTCCTTACTGTCTCTCCGTGCTCTCATTCAATCCCACTCTGATTGAGAGGTTGCTAAAGTCTGAATCATAATCACATACCGTCCTATCGTATTGTTTTAAAGAGTAGAACCTTTCATACAAGTCTAGCAAATAATCCGTTTGCAGGAACTGTTTCCTTAACTAAGCCTTCATGTGTTCCCAAGTGTCAATCTTGGGTTTTCCTTGCCGGGAACATAATTCCTCCACCCTTTTCCACCATTGGAGTGTTGTAGCTTTCAGCTTTAACTTCACAAACAATACCTTCCTCTCCTCTTTCATGGGTTTCCACTCAAAGTAGTTTTCTAAACTAGCCTCCCAGTCTAGATACTCCTTTGCATGCATCCTCCTCATGAAATCGGCCACCTCAATCTTGACGCCTCCCCCAATCAGGTCAAGAGCATGCACTATGCATTCTTTCAGCCTGTTGCGGTTTATTCTGTTTGTTGGTTCAGCATCACATAATGGATTTTCGACCCCTTGAGCCGAAACATCATCACTAGAACTTTCTTCCTGAACGTCAGGAATATAACGGTCACCCTCAGTGGGGTGGGTCCTTGCTGGGAGCTCCATCCGAGCCTTAGCACGCCGACGTGCTAAGGCTTGAACAGTCGTTGTCAAATCTTCAATCGATCTCCTCATTTTAGCCATCTCTGCCTGTTGTTCCTGATTCCCTCTACCCTTGCCTCTACCACGACCAGTCATGGCTTTGATACCACTTGATGCAGATTAGGAGAGAATCGATAGGAAAAAACTAGAGATAAGAGCAGAAAATAGAAGGAAAAATATGAGTGAACAGTAACTGGGGTTATTCTATGAGAAACCTCTGAAATTCTTTTCAACATAAGCAAAAATTGCCTACACATATTAGTTGGAACCCATATATTGGGAGAGACTAGCTATTGTTTCTAAAGGAAAGGAAAGAGAGTCATGTGCCGTGCACCTGACTTACTAAAACAGCAATACACAAAAGCATACAAATGACTAAAACAAGATAAAACAGCAGAAGCACAATACAAGCAGCCACCAAAATAAAACAGAAAAACAGAGCCTGGATGCTCCTGCATCACCTGGATAATTGATTTTTATGTTGGCATGTCTTTTCTCTTTAGACAATATGGAATTGGTTTCATTCTGTAAATCCTGTCACAGTGGTCTATTATATGACATTGAATTGGTACTCAGATGCATTTTATTCCTTATATTTGATAAGAACCTGGGGATATGAGAATTCCTGCTGTAGTGCTCTATTAGAGGTTGACCTTGCTTTAAGACCTTTGGTTTGTCCTGAAGAATGTTTATGGGTGCACTAGGGCTCAGCAATTCTTGAGCCTTAGATAACTGAGGTTGGAAAAAAATTTGTAGACCTAGGAGATAAATTAATGCACTGGGAACTGCTGGGCACAAAGTTATGTTTTGACCTCTAGATTGTCCTCAGGTTCAAACTGCAAGAAGCAATGGCAGAGGGATGTCTTTTACAGAGAGCATTGCACATTCCTTGTCTTTTTTCCTTTGTTTTTTCAGATGGTACATTACATAAGTATTAAAGAGGCCGAAGGCACAATTACGGTAGAAATTGAAACTCTTTTTTATCAGATATGTTTAACTATTAATTTAATTGGTTTTCTAAATCTTAACTTCTGGAGCCAATAAAATACATAACGATTAATACAAAGCTATGCAAATATTTATTTATATATTTATATAAATCCTTTGAATGTACTGCTAAATTTGTGATTCATAAAATTACTATTTTTCAAGTTAAGTTTGAGGAGGCCTTTCTGTGTACAAATTAAGTTAAGCACCTAGGTTATATGGAATGCGTAGTCCAATCCCTGTAAACAATTTGACACTAGTCTGGTGCTTTGGTTTTGCTAAATCATGAGATGAGCTTAATAATTTAACTTGGTTGATGCACTTTAAGATCGCACAAGCTAGATTCAAAATTCAGTGATCCCAAGACTCAACTCCCAAGTATTCATTTGTGTGTGTCATGTGCATGCGTGCCCTTGCATGTTTGCTCACCTGGAAGTTGCATATATATTAAAACATTGTTCTTTCTCTGGTGTCAAGTGGCCTATGGGGCTGCATCTGCTATGGCCAGACGACTTCATGAATCTGCTTTGTTTCTTAAACTTTATTTTTGTTTGAGTAAAATAGACTTTTCCCCTTATACTTAATACCAATTTCAAGTTTGGTTCACCAAATTTAAAACCCTGCGAAGGTTGAAACAATGATCAACATGCTAGGTTAGCTGGATGTCACCTTCCTCCAATGCACTACAACTATCGATTCCTTTTAACCTTCTTTTTCTTTCTGTTTTCTGTCAATAATCCCAACAAGACCCAGTGAATGGAATTGGAAACTGAACTCAGAGGGCACAATTAGAAATTGTCATGGTATTTTGCAGGTAGAATTTTTTGAGAAAAGCCTGATTCTTTTGTTTTCCTTAGAGAGGGGAAGAGATGATGATTGGTATCGAGGATGAGACAAGACTAAGAAATAGAATATAAGAAGATTAGATCTTCAAATCCATAATTACAAATGCAATGTCAATCCCATACTAATCTGTTTATTTCTTTGTTCTCCGAGAATTTTCTGTTCCAATAGCTTCATTTTGTGACAATGGGTTAAACACAATAGGATGTTTGTTTCATGTGGGAAATATTTCTATTTACTTTAACACAGGTTAACAGGTTCAATGTTTTCAAAAATATAAGGAGTAAAGTGTAAGATCTTAAATTTGGTGTATGAAACTTGAAATTGTCCTTAAAGTTGAGGGAAGTATATTGTATTTGACCCTTGTTTATGCGTACAATCATGTGTACTTGTGTTTATATGTTGAGTTATTAAATTAGTTTCGGATCACTTAGTATTGATGCTTCATATACTCCAACTGTTACTTTTCTAGCATACTGTGACTGCATTTAGGAGGGTAGACATCTATCGTAGTTTGCTTTCCCCTAATTTGGTTTTGATGAAAGTTGTATTTAAATTGTTGGACAGCATATAATAGCGTCTTTTTGTTTGTTTTGGCAGTCAAAATGTAAATATAGGTGAACTCAAGGAACAATTACATGAAGAGCAAAGTCAGCGGAAAGAAGAGCGAGAAAAGGCTGCAACTGATCTAAAAGCCTCTGTACACAGAGCCCAGTCTGAGGCTCAAGATGAATTAAAACGGATTTCTGATGCTGCCCTGAGACGAGAAAGAGAGCTACAAGAAACAATAAATAAGCTTCAGGTTTGAAATTTTTGGTGCTGAATCAAAATGGAACTTTTCTCTCAGTATTATAAGGACTTAAAAGTTGTCTTTCTTATATTCAATTGCAGGAGTCAGAGAGAGAAAGGTGTTTGCTGGTGGAATCCTTGAGGTCCAAGCTGGTATGGTTCCCATTTTACTTCTGTTAGCCGAAGGCTAAGTCAGTTTTTTAGTACTTTGAACACTGAAGATTTGTTTTTCTTATTCCTTCCCCTGTTTGCAGGAGGATACCAGGCAAAAGTTGTTTGTCTCTGATAATAAAGTTCGCCAGTTGGAAACTCAAGTACATGAAGAGCAGCTGACCTCTGCAAATCAAATTAAGGTAATTAGATAATTTTAAATTGAGTATTTTATTGCTTTACAATATTTTAGTTGATATTTAGCTGCAAGTAAATGCTAATTCATTGCTCATTGGGCTATGGTGACTGTTGGAGCAGAGAGTAGAAGAACTTGAACAGGAGACAAGAAGATTAAGGAAAGAGCTTGAAAGTGAAAAGGTAGAGATGAGAAGTTCGTGTTATATAATGAAGGGAATGCTTTGATAGAAAACCTTTTTATGGGCTGTCTGCTTTACAGTTTACACCTCTACCTGTGTGCTTAATAATAACCTTGTCAATGTCACTTCCATGAGACTGCACATATTAAGTAATTAATATGAATGCCATGACTCACGTGTCACTAGTGCTCATTGTCCAGACTCAAGAATTGAGAATCTCATACTTGATACTTGATATCTTTTTTTGGCTTTACACCTCTACCTGTGTGTGCCTACACTAACCTTGTCAATGTCCATTCAATGAGACTGCAGAGAGTAAGTTATTAATGTGATGAATGATATGACTCACAAGTCGCTAGTGCTTATTGTCCAAAGAATAGAGAATCTCAGTTTATACTTGATATCTTGCTTCAGCATTCCGACTGATTTGTTTTTCTTTCTTATCCTTTCTTTTCTTGGATAGTTTCCTTTGATGTTTTTTAGTGAAATTTCTTTATTTCAAGCTGAGATATTTGTTTCTGATGGTAGCAGGCAGCTCGAGAAGAAGCATGGGCTAAGGTTTCTGTTCTTGAGCTTGAGATAAATTCTGCAATGCGAGACCTTGATTCTGAGAGACGAAGGTTAAAAGGTGCCAGGGAAAGACTCATGCTCCGGTAAGAATTTGGAGCAATGTTAAATATAATCATGGGATATCATCAACAATTTGATTGAATTCAGAAGTTTATATAGAATGCATCAACAGGATTATCATATTTTCCAACTTAGACAGCTTACTCATAGACTATTTGCATAGACTTGCCCGTATAGAATATCAGAGGACCTAAGGAAGCATTCTAGTGGCTATACTTCCTCCCCCTATTATTTGATGTCATTCATGTTGATTTAATTCTAGATATATGTTTGCAAGTCCGAGTTGCTTGACATGCTGTATTTTATTGTTTGTTTCTGAAATGCTGGTTTGACAGTTTTTGCTTTTGTGGCAACATGTACATTTGCCTTGTTCTTCATGCAGGGAAACACAGCTACGAGCATTCTATTCCACAACCGAGGATATACAAGTACTTTTTACTAAGCAACAGGAACAATTGAAGGCTATGCAGAGAACTCTAGAAGATGAAGAGAATTATGAGAATACCTCTGTTGACATGGATGGAGTCATTGGTGGGACCTCAGGTCAAGAAAAAGAAGTTGCAGGATACCATAGTAACAACACTGCCAAGGCAGGATCAGCTACTTCTGCACAGAAGTTTAACAGAGAACAAGTTGAAACATCCAGCAATGGAGCCAGCTTCACTGAGAAGCATGACTGTGACATACGAAGTGAAGATTGCCAAAATACTCAAGAGGCAGAATTCACCAGCGCAGATCATGACCATGGTGTCAAAGGTGGCTTTGGTTCTGATATTGATGGTGTTGGCACTATGATGGATGGAGATGCTGTTGGCACTGAACAAGTTCTTGAAACTGAAAGTCCTGCAAATTATGGTGAAAAAAATTTTGATTTAAACAAGTGTGGTTTAGATGGCGAGACCATGCAGTTTGATGATGATGTCAATGTTCAAGAGACTGAGGAGCAAGGTCGAACAACTTGTCGGGAAGTTTTAAGTCATTCACAATCAAATAATCCTGTGGACACTCAAAAGACTATTGAGGATACAGAAGCTGGGGGCACAATCAGGACTGCAGACCTTCTAACTTCTGAAGTTGCTGGTAGCTGGGCTTGCAGCACAGCCCCTTCTGTGCATGGAGAAAATGAATCTCCAAGCAGAGACAACAATGAAGGTGCTGGCGTGTTGCATGATTCGAATAATCTCGTGGCTGAGAGTCAGAGTACTCCTTCTTCGGATGCAGCTGCAACTAAACGGAATTCTGAACGGCGAGCACTTAGTGAGATGATTGGCATTGTTGCTCCTGATTTGAGGGAGCATTTTGGAGGTTCTGCTATTGATTGTGATCAAGAGAGAGAAAAAGATGTTTCTTCATCTGACTCCGATACTGAGAGTTGCAGCAACACTGGTGATGATGTTGGAATCAATGCTACAGGTGGATCGATATCTGATGCAGAAACTGAGGGTAGTGACCATGTTGAGGAGGATCAAAAGCAGGATGATGCCATGGATGAAGATGATGGAGCTACTCAAGAAGATTCTGTAGGGTAGAGGGTAATGTAGACTGTAGAGTCTTGATATGGGTAATTAAGTAGTGGATACTGAAGCAGTCTCCTGTATGCCTACTTAGTCTCTTCCTCCCCCTCCCTCTCTCTAGTTGTATTTAAGGCATTATATTGTATATACTTAATTCATGTGCTTATCATGCCATTTTGCTGGCAAGATTTTATCAGTGGATGTCCATTCAATGCCATTTTACCTTTCTTACCTTGTCCATTGGGGATTAATATGAACATGCTATGCATCTGAAAGCATTAGTTTGTCGAATAAAATGGGCTTGCCAGTTTTTTTGGTCCAAGACCAAGGAGACATACTTGAAATGCTCTTGGAACCCTCCAGGGTGAGTGACTGCAAATTCTATTAGGAGAAATGGTCCTCTTACAAAGAAGAAGCTTCTCATAAATCTCACAAGGTCTGAGAAATGTTATTTTGACAGTTTTTTCTTACAAAATTCTTGTCTGCAAGCCACTCATTTCATAGAGGAATGCTCCTTTCTTAAAACATTTTTCACAAAATTCACGAAGGGTTTGTTTTAGTCAATCATTCAAATTTATTTGTCTCTCTTATATCGTCTTATTACATGTTGACTAACTAAAAAAACCCTTTTGAGTTTTGTGAGAGATGTTTTCGTAGGAGAAGCATTTCTCCATTTTGTATTGTACTTCATTTACATACTCATAATTTCTTTACACCCGCATTTTGTGAGATTTGTGATAGGAAACTTTGTAAGCCAAGCATTTTCCAAGAATTTCTCTTTTCCATGAATAGATGTGGTTATCTGAATTGTTGATGTGGACATATTTTGTGAGAGTTTGCCACTAACTCTTTTGTGTGAGGAACATTTTTCTTCTATTATAAGTTTTTGCAGCCACTTCTATATTCTGAAAAACATTTAAATTCTCCTGAACCAAGTATAATATATTATGGTCAAAGAAAAAACAAGGATCTGATAACCATTAAAATAGATAGCAAAGACTGAAGAGTTGCTTAAATAACTACCTACTATCTTTTTTTCAAAATTAAAATTATATATAAAATACTATAGAGCAATTAACTCTCCTAGAGTTATATATAATGATTAGTATCTTAACGTGTACTCGAGTGCATGTCAATTCACTTTTAAAATAAAAATTATTCAAGAATTTTAAATTTTAAATATTCACTATTTTAGAAAAAGAAAAAATTAAAAGGATAATATAAGAACAATATTAGTTATTACTCACTATCATTAGAAAAAGATAAAGAAATTAAAAAAGTAATTGAAGAAAGATAGTGGCAAATTTAGTTGATGCTCTAACCTTCAAACACATATATTAAAATAGATATAGATAATTGGTTTGTTCCATCAATTTTTATAGATACCAGTTGTTTCTTAAAATGTATTGTACAAATTAATACTTCTTTTCACTGACTTGAGTATTGTCCATGACCACATTAATTATTACATATACTACATTATTTTTCATGGTTTTTGAGAAGTGAGTTATGTGAGAAGGCTAAGATAAATAGAGTTCAAAATTAGAGAAGTCTGCCTATATAGATTATATTCGAATCCAAGTATGAAAGACAAATGAGAATAATGGTAGGGCTGCAGGCTACAGGGAGGTGGCAAAGTAAGTGAAGGTCCTTGACTAATCTATTTCAGCATGTGAAATATTCTAGTAAAGCTAAAATATTGCTTATTTTCTCTTGCTTGGGTCATCAACCATTAAGTTTTCAAATTCATTTTATTATATAATCAGATTTCCTGGTGAAACATTCATCATTAGCATTAGGAATTTACCTTTAGACCAATGTGTCTAGTTTAGCAAATAGTCAAATCTAACAGCATGTAAATTCTTATTTAAACCTATAAAATCATCAATATTCATATGAAATGCAAAAATCAAAGGACATTCTTATTGGGAGTGACAATTTTCTTCGTTGGTAAAGATTTCCGTAAAGATTGTTGCCCAATCCCATGAGAGTGAGAATGACAGAATTTCTCTCCCGTGAAGATAGGGTAGAAATGAGACAGACCATTTTTCTCAAAATTTAAAGTCAAGGGACAACAGGGACATGCCAACAAGAAATTTAAGGTGGCAAGGGACAACATGGCATACTAACAAGAAATCTAAAATTGGCAAGGGACAACATCGTCATTGCCAAATTTTAAATTTTTTATTAGTGTCGTTCTTCACCAGATTCTAAATTTTTTATTGATATGTCAGTGTTATTTCTTGTCAAATTTTAAATTTTTCATGAACATGTCAAAATTGAGAACTCATTATATTAAAATTACAATAATACATTTCATTTATTTAAATTAAGATTTTACTGTGTATATATATTAATAATTGTGAATTTCTAATTTATATTAAGAAGATTTAATATATGTTTATTTTAAAAAAATTTAATTATTTTTAAAATTTTACTTAATTTTTATTAAAAATTTAAATTTGTGGATCATGCAACATGTGGGTTGTATATTGAGCAGGAAATAATGATGTTTTTGTTAAAAATATTCATAAAATTATTCTTACAATTTAAGCTTTTATTTAGCCAAAAAATAACCCTTAAACTTATAAAATGCAATAGTCTTTTGACATAATGTCTTAGCCACTACGATCAAATAGTGTTATGCTACGGCCTTACGCCCAAAGGGCTTTCCTACGAAGAGAGACATATTAAAAATATTAATAAAATCTTACAAAAAAATTAATAAAGGAGGAATTTTTATAACGCTAAATCCTCACAGAGGAATGCTTCTGTTTTTTTCATTTACTCAAACCAAAACCAAAAAATCTTCTCCTAATGAATTAATATTTTAGTAACGATATCATTCACAAATTGTTAAGATAATTTTATTTGAATTTAATAAAAAAATTTTAAAAAAAGATCACTTGAATTCACGTACAGTTATGGGTTGTTTATTTGAGCTTACCAGATAATACTTTTTCTTTTTTTTCTATAGGAGGAATACCTTTTTTTAAGGAGAAATTATTTTATATTTGAATGCAATAATTAAGAAGAGCTTTTGAAAAAAGATGAACAATTTTAAAAATAAAAGTTTCTCTCTCTTCTTATTTTTCTCCTTATTAGGAGAAGTTACAATTTTTAATTTCTTTTTATAGGAAGTTTTCTTCATTTTCATTAAGTTATCCTTTTTCTATAAGTATAAATAAATAAATATATTTTTATTAAAATATATTATTTAAAAAAAATAATTTATTCTCCGAATAAATCTAAATAAAATTTTATTTTAATAAAAAACAGTTGCAGTGAAGCCACTTGTTTCCTGGCTTGCATGAAAATGTGGTCTCTATTTCCTAGTTCTGAAAATTCGTAGAGCTATAATTGTACATGTTTAGAAGTGTGAAGATGATGATGAAGATAATGATGATGGTAAATAGAAGAAGTTAAGTGATGATGGTGATGATGAAGATGTGTACCAATTTTGGAGGCAATCAATTGCAGTGGATAATTGAGTGGCAGAGAAAGATGATATAGATTTGTAATTTCAATATAAAAAGGGGAAATTGTGAAGTTGAGCTGGACCACAAGCTTCATGCTCACACATCCATCCCCCGGCCCCACCAGACAATACATAAATATAGGGCCCATGAGTTTTTTTTTTCTTTTTAAAATGTGTCTTTTAAATGACAAATTAAATACTATTTAAATTAACTTATAAAAAAAGCAGAAATAGATTTTTTTTAAGTTAAAAATTATATCTTTAAATAAAAATTTATAGATAAATGAAATAAAAAAATGATTGATCATTTTCTAATGACCGTCATCTTATAATTTAAAAATATCTTTTAATTATTGTATTCGTTTATAAAATAATTTTTATTTTTAATAAAAGTTATTTTAATTAAATTATCTTTATAAATTAATTTTTTGTTAAATTCATTTAAACAGACTCAACTCAGTGCATGTGAAATTATTTTTGTTCTCTAACTCACTACACGTTAGACCCAGATCCTATCTTGTATAGAATGAGATTTTGTTATTATAGATGATGATAATAAAATCTTGTCTTGTACAAGACCGGATCCAACACCTACAAGTCTTACATTGTTGAAATATATTGAATTATTTTTTGTGGAGTAAATTATTGATTCTAAAAATTTTATATTTTATAATTATATTATATAAAATTTATGTTTTATAATATTATTATAAGATATTATGTTTAAATTATTTAAAGTATTAAAAGAATTTTATAAAATTACTTTTAAATATAATATTTTTGAAAATAGCATAATGAAATTATTTTTTTATGTTACACTGTACCCCACATTAACCTAACCCAACTGGGAATTCCTCATAATTACAGCTGCCAATAAATGCAAAGGCTAATGGATTTTTTGTTTTATTGGATTGAATGGATTACCCAAATGATGGACTGATTTTGTGGTGAAATTTTTACAAAATAAAAAAAAATATTTTCCATTAAAATATTTTCATGTGAATAATATTTATTCGTCTATATATAGTAATATATATGTCTTTGAAAGATAGATTAACACATCATATTAATTATTAATATTTTTATATTATCTTTTTAATTTTTTTAAAAATAATGGAAAAATAAATAATTAAAGTTTTAAAATTTTTAAATAATTGATCTTTCTTTAAATGACATGTATGTTAATAATGTCAAAATACTAGTTGTCATATATTGGAATGCATCAACACGACACTCCAATAAATGTAATATTAAGATTTCTTAATCTTTATGTAAATAGAATTATTTTTAAAGCCTTTAAAACGATACTTTATATATTTTATTTTTTAAAAGTCATTTGAGGTACTGTTATATAACTATTTGAGACACACAAAAATAAATAAATCATATAAGATATTATTTTAAATATAATATCTCTAAAAACACTTAAATAAAATTACCATCTCTAATTTATAAGGACAATATAATTATATATATATATATATATATATATATATATATATATTAAAATATCAAATATAGAATTTTTTTTTCCTTGAGTAAAAATGATA
>JASKGM010000013.1:5709402-5729923 GCA_034509205.1 Ceratonia siliqua | reverse complement strand
TATATATATATATATATATATATATATATATTAAAATATCAAATATAGAATTTTTTTTTCCTTGAGTAAAAATGATATGGAGAGCTTCTGTAGGGTTCTTCTCATAGAAGTCCATATCCACGGGAATTGGGAACCTCTATAGATTATTAGGAGATTCTATCCTACGAAAAGTTTGAACTTTTAAGAGATGGTCCAACCATAATCTGACACGTACCACCAAAAACAAAGTAAAGAATAGATGGCAAAATTATGATCCTAAGCCTATCTTTTTATAATTTGTATAATTTAAAATTTCATAATAATTCTTACCAAATAATTTATTTTATTTATATTCAATTCAAGAAAAAAAGGTTGTCAAATAATACATGGATATTTTTTCAACAATTTTTGAAAAATCACAATATTTCTTTTTGTTTTGTTACAAAGGGATCTAAGTAAGATCTTGGGAGTAGGCAAAAGGGAAAGGAACAAAAATAGGTTACATCAAAGTTAACTCAATTTTAAAGACTGCCACTAATGCAAGATGAACTATTAATTCTAAATGGAACTTTAAGTGTTATATATATCTCACACCAAAAAACCTTTCTCTCTATAAATGTAAAGTTCTGACTTGTGGTGGCATCAAGCATCAAGCATCAAAATAATTATAGGCAATAAGATCATTTTGAAAATAGGGAGGGAATTTATTGATATCATAGTTGACTACCAACATCTTCCTCTCCCCTTATAAGTAGTGCAAGTATTTTGGTGGTAGTAATACAAGAAATGAGTGAAGGGTAGTGGTCCTAGTCCTCCTCAAACAAAAGGGCATGATGAGGAGGAGGGATTCAAGATCAACCCATCTTTATTTGGAATCTATTTCCTTTCACAGACCAAACATGTACAAATTAATTTACAATATTATATATAGCAGAAATTAAGAAGAAAAAAAGACACAAATCACCATCAAATATATAAGTCATAAGTAAAAATTTTTTACTTTTCTTTCTTTCTTTGCTTTTCCTATCTACCCTCTACGAAAGAAAATGACTCCCTTTAAATCAGAGTAACCCCACAACTTTGCTTTCCTGGCTAGCATTTCCTATATTGATGTAATTTCATCTTATGGTTGTGTTTGAATAAATAGCTTAAAATAAACATTTCTTTAATTAATTTATAAAAAGTTTAGTAAATAATTCTATATTATAAATCCCATTTAAACTAAGTTAGCTATTTAATTTATTGATTTTTGTCTTATGATATCATGTTTGGATAATTAAATAGTTTAAGATAAATAGTTATTCAAAGAAAACTTGTAAAATAAGCTATATCTACTGCCATAAATGCAGTCTAAAATAAATTAGTATATGCTTGGATAGACACTTTAAGAAATATTTATATAATTAAGAAATAAATTTTGGACTATAACTAAGAACAACTTGTGCTTAATTTGTTTTAAAAAAAATTGTGTGTTTATTTTGATAAGTTTTGATTTCCTTATCAAATTAATTTGAAGTAGCTTATATAAATATTACAAATACTTACAAAAAATTAATGATCTAAACGTAAATATTTGAAGAACCACTTCTTTTTTTTTTTTTTTACTATATCAGGATATATAAAAAGCAACTTCCTTAGCAATTAGCATAGGAATTTCCAATGTAAAATACAAAATAAAAGAAGTTGCATTAATCTATTTTGAGTTAAACCAATTAATCTAATATATATATGTGAAGTGGCTAAGCCAAAATTGGCAAAAATACTAGCTAGCTAGCTTCCATTATCATCATGATATATACAGAAACTAGCCAATGGATATGTGAAGAGAAGATGGTGGTCATGATGGTGGAGAAGAAGATGAAGCCAAAATGGGTTTCATTTTCCAAAAAAATGAGTATGGCTTTGGTACTCAATTAGATGAAGAAAAGGGACAAAAAGAAGGGACCTAACCACATTGACTACTTCTCCCTTCATCCTCATCACCTTGTACTCTCTCTTCCAAGTTCCAATACCCCACTCATTTTACCATTGGCTTCTTCTTTCCCACATGCTTGTGACTTGCACGTGCATATCATGTGACTATTCTTTTCAATTTATTTATTTATTTAATTAGAGTGGCTTTAAAGTATAGCATACCCAAACTTTTCAACCATTAAATATCACTAAATGTCATGTAAAGTAGCTGCATTTAATTGGTTTGTAGTTTGATTCTCAAGATTAATTGATTGAGAAATTTTAAGAGAAGTTAATTTTTATAATAGTTGATTTTTTTAATTATTAGATGTATCTAGATATTTTTGTTAACAAATTTACTGATTAAATTTAAATTATAAATTAAAATGAGAATTTTAAGATACATTTAACAGTGGTGAAAAAAATCCTAATTTGTTGAGAAATCGCTTTTTATAAAATTATTTTAATTAATTCAATCACAATTACATCTTTGACAAGCTAACTAAAACATTAGAAAAATTTTAAGATATAGACTCGGTTGATAAAAGATAAGTAAATCAATTCAATTGTTAATAGACTTATAGACATATTAGTTATATTTCTCACTTATAATATATTTACATGTTTATTTATAATTCACTTTATTTACTTATCTTTTGTTAAACCGAATCTATATTATAATTTATTCATAAAAAATGTATTCTAACCAACCAAGTGAACAATAAATATAATATGTTTGGGGTTATGTTTTCAAATAAAGCAAATGATTAAGCATAATGACAATGTTTTGGAATTTCATTACTTGAACGTGGAGAAACCCAACACGTAAACACCTTTCCCTAATGTGAAAACATAAAAGAAAAGGATTAGAAAGGTTGTGTCTGCTTTTCAACATCTTATGTACTTAAGTCTAATCTTACACCTTTAATTAATATGAAACAAATAATAACTTTTTGACCATGTTTTTTATGAAGCTGAACTCTATCTCTATGGCCTCCAAATTTTAAAAGATATCAAATTCCTATGAGATCATATTCTGTTTAATTCTCATCATTGACTCTGTTGTTTATCTATTCAAGATAATCCAGGAGAAAGGAATATACCCTGTAAATGTACGTATATTTACACATACACAAATTCACTTCTTTGACCTGTTTGATTAAAAAAAAAAAAAAAGCATTATGGGAATTGATGATGCATAACCTTTGAAAGTGCAGCTATCCACCGCAAGGACCACCGGAAAAGTAAGGACTTCACTAAGAATATTTCATCTCTATCAAGGCTTGTGGGAAAACCTTATGTGGCATTTGGAAATACTAAAAGCCCCTCGGTGGGTGCTAAAGGTATTTCTAATTTGTGCAAATAATTTGTCCAATAAAAGGAAAACTCTATAGAATTGATAATGCACCAGTACTCTGCTTAGTTGGCAGTGATATTCACCACTAAATAAGGAGATTCAAATTCATTTAACAGTTGATAACGATGTCAATTAAGTAAAATATAAATTCTTTCATTTTATCTTAAAACAGATCATTTTTTTTTTTCTGTCACACATATCATTTAATCAGTATTTCTTACGGTTCATAAGAAAAAGCTGAAGCTTAGTTGTTTGTTTTCCGAAGATTTTTATACTATAAAATAATAATATCCTTTTCCTTTTTACTATCAAGATGCCTTCAGTACTTGTAGTTCTATCTGTGGCACTTCTACCAGCTGGGACTGCCTGTGCACAACCATTTAGCAAACCCTATAATAGACCATTTTAAATGAACTTGGAGTAAATGCAGGTTGCCCACTTTGAATATGATGTCAAATTTGTCCTCTTTCTCCCATGGTTAGAGTAAGGACCCGAAACTAAAAGGGAAAGTTCTAAAACTCGAAAAATGGTTTAACTCAACTTGAAGAATGGGTTGGTTCTTTCTACATGCCCCCATCTCAACATTACCCACCTCCCAAGTTAGAGCCTTTAGACTCGGAAACAAAGCAATAAAAAAGGACAAGAAACAAAGAGAGCCATTTTTTCTTCTTCCCCCTTCTGCATTTCTCATCTATTTCTGCCCTTTGTAATCATGAGTACTTATGCCATAATTGCTATGAAAAGTCTCTCTCTCTCTCTCTCTCTCTCTCTCTCTCTCTCTCTCTCTTGTGCAGATACAAACCCAAAACCACAGCTACATCACTTTTCTTTTTTCCCTTATCAGGTTTCTCACCTATAAAAAGCCCTTGAAACCCAATTCTTACGCCTCACGTTTATCTCTTAGTTTTCCATTTTCATTCGTTTATAATTCTCTTCAGCAACCTTATCATTTCTCAATCTTGTAGCTCTTCTCTCAGAGATCCAGTTTTAGAGGGAAACGCCATGTGCACTTACTCTTCAAAACCCACCCCAAATGATTCTCTGTATTTCACCTTTGGCCTGCCATGGCCATCCAAGAAACACCACCGGCACCTTCAGTTGGGCCTGCTCAAAAGGTACTTTTCTGCCATATTATAGCCATCTCTTTCTGCTTCTGATTATGTTCTCCCTGTTCCTTGTGTGTATATGTGTTAGTGTTTGTGTCATGCTCCTGAGATAATTGAGATATTTGATCAAACAGAAGGAGAGTACAATTGAAAGAAGCAAAACAGAGGAGAGAGCTGGTAGTGGTGAAAGCAGAGATTGAAATGAAGAACTGGAAATTGTACAAGGAGAACCAAAGCATCCTAGAGGAGAATGAGAAGTTGAGGAAGAAAGCCATGCTTCTCCACAAGGAGAACCAGGTTCTCTTATCTCAGCTCCAGAAGAAGCTTTCTGAACAAAACAGCAGCAAAACCAATCACTAGGCTAATACAGTTTATTTACTGGAGCCATTAGTTTAGTCCAGTGCATAAATTTTGAAATTTATATCCAATAGTTTATTTTTTTGAATTTGATACTTAACTTTTCAAAAGTTGTTCAATTTCATTCCTCTGCCTAATATCCGTCTAGTTCAGTAACCCAGCTGCACATGTGATAGGTTAAAAATACACTTCACAGCATTATTCCATGTTATTTTTAGCTTGTCATGTGCACAATTCTGTTAATAAATTGGACGGATATTAGATGAAGGGATAAAATTAAACAATTTTGGAAATGAATATTAAATTTTAAAAATTAATGTTGGATATAAAAATGAAAATTTATGTATATGTGAAAGATCAAAATAGTATTTTACTCTTTACTTTTTGCTCTATCTTCTAGTTTAAGGTTAAATTAATTTTCTTGCTTTAAGTTTAGGGTGGTAAATAAGGATAAGTAGGCAGTAATCAGTATGCCAATTGTAACCATTACAAGGAATATAATAGTGTGCATTGTTACCTTTGTTGTCTAATTTCTGTCATTTTTTAGTTTGGCTTGAGAGATCACCATATTTGGTGCATCTCGGTAATATAATATTAATACTCGTATATATTTTTATTTTAAAAATGACATTTAGTAGTCTTACAAATATATTAATTTATTTTAATCCTAATATAATAAAAAACTGAGAAATAAAAATAATTTGATGTATTTTTATATTTATAAAAAAAAGACAAATGTTATTTTAAAAGTAAAAAGTAGAGTATTGTATTCTCAAATCTTAAAAATATTTAGTGTTTATAAAATGTTGTGTCTGAAGATATAGAATGCCGGTATTTTAATATCACTCAAAATTTACCATATCTCATATTCACTTTTATAAAATATTTATTGTATTTTTTATTAATTTTTAATTTTTATAATAAATATAATAATTTAAATATTAATTTTATATGATATGTTATTCAAGATATTAAAAAAAATTATTATACCAAATTATTCATAAAATTTATTTATACATTATATATACATATACATCAACTAATGTATGTATAGATGGCTATTATTGTTGATTTATAGTGGCAAAATTTGAGATAAACTTTTAGGATAATTGGTCATAATAGATGCTTAGTATGTACCATGCCAAGGAGAAAAAAACATATGTAATTATGGATAGAAATGAATAATTACTTATTGGATAAATAGTGAAGTTTGAAAGCTTTAAAATTATTTTCTTTAGATAAATGCAAATAAGAAGCCCAAATAATAATTTTCCAAAATGTAATGATCTTTTTTCTTTATGTAAGTATATAACTATTTTTAATTTATAAATTAAAGTCATACACATTTTAAGAATATTTATTTTTCAAAACAAATTAGATATCATGATTTCTTTACTATATGTTATGGGACTAAAAATAAAAATATGGCCACTTCATCCACTTTCAAAGAGACTTTCTCATTATGTTTACAATCACATCTTATAATAATATAAAAAAATAAAAATTGAAAGCTACTCTTCCAATGAAAATTGTAAAATGTTGATAAAAAATGAACAGTTTACATTTGTATATGGTAGGATAGAAAATTCTTACACACATATTATCTATGTAATATTTAATAAAAAAATTATATGAGTATTTTAAAATGAGATAAAGTAGGTTTCAACTAAATTTTACAATGAATTATTGATTTTACCCTACTTAAAATGTACACATAATTTATGGTTTATTAAGTATTATACAAATAACATAGTATAATATATGTGTGTAAAAGTTTCTCCAATAATAATTCAAATGTATGAAACTTAATTTTTTCATGGAAAATATCTTTTTATTTAATTGCAATTGAAGGTAAAAGAAAGGAATTGTCTTGCCTCATTGCTTGAATACTCTGGTTTTTTTTGTCCTTCTTCCATTCTTTTCATGTCAGTGGTCGATTTTGAAGAAAATATTTGAAGGGGCAAATAATTTTTTTAAAATTATTTAGATAAAAATTTAAATTTTAAGTAGACAACACAAAAAAAAAAATTTTAAAAAGTTACAAAAGAAATTTAAGAGGCTGTCACCCCTCTCTACCATTATCTGCCTCTAGTCATGACATAATCCACAAGTTGGGAAGAGAACCATATTTGAGAAGTTCTAGCTTTTGTGTTAATACTAAGCTGCTAAATAAATCGAGTTGTTTGAGAATTAAAGGTAATTAACTTGTTAAAAATTCAAATGTGACTAGGCTTTTTTAATTAACAAAATTTAAAATTTAATACTCAATTTATTAAACTCGTGAACAACTCAGTTATTAATAAAATAATATAACTTTATATATTATTTATCTATTTATGTATATGTAATTTTATCAAAATTTATAAATATAATAATTTATAAATAATTAAAATTTATAATATATTTTTTTATAATTTTTTTCATATACAGTATAATATAAAAGTTTATAATTTTTAATATGTACATACAAATATATATCAGATATATAATATTGTTGATGAACTGTTTAGGTTCAACTCATTTAATAGACAAATCAAGTTTAAACATAATTTTTTACTTAATTAAAGCTCACATTGGAATTTAACTTTGATCTATTTTAAATGGATAATTTCGAGTCTTCGACATAATAAACTTCGAATATAGCCTAAGTTAACACGTTTTCATCTCTGCACAAGTATATTTTGATTTTTGAAACTCCAGCCTTTGAGTCTGAGTGGCCATGGCTTGGGAACTGATACTCCCTTGAAGCCAAGTATAATATGCTTTGGCTTAAATAATGTATAAAAGCATATCATAAATTAATTCCTTTGAAAAATGACACTATTTTTATTTATATAGAACAAATATCAACCCCTTTTTATTCGTGTTTCTAACTTTCTGCATGATTACTCAATGAAGCTTACATCTCAAGGAAGAACAGAACCATAGTTAAAATCTCAGAGCCAAAAGAGCTCAGATTGATCATTTCAACCAAAACCAACAGATACAGATTTAAAAAAGGAATATGGAATTCAAATGTCATATAGGCACAACAAGAAATATCTGGGCCAAAAATCTTCTGAAAAATTAAGGAAATTATCTGCTGTCAAAACAGAGAAAAACAGAACAAAGAAAAGCTAGGACATGCTTCTTGCATTTAATGCTTTACCACTTTTCTTAACATCTTCTATCCTTCTAAAGAAAGCTCTGAACCCTTGTTCTAACCATCACTGAAGAAAAATCTAATACGCAAATGCTTACCAATTTCAACTACAAAATGATTACTGAAAGGAAAGTAAACTTTTTTATTGAGCTGACTTGCAACAATTGAATTGTACACAATTATCTGGTAAGTCCAGACGAGGTTTACCAAAATAAAATAAACAATACTAGAAGAAGGCAATTTGATTTAATAACAACCAACTCGGATAATGTTGTCATCATGAGAACTTGAACATCTTTCTCTCCCACAAAATGCTCTTGGCCAATCTTCACCAAATTGATGAAGTCTATCCTTTTCTGCAGAGGGAGAGCAAGGTCTGTGTTAAAACCAATGGGGTTTAGCTCATGGAGAAGCCAATCAATCAGATGGCACAACCTTTGCATTTAAGATAGCGTTATTGCCAAGGATTTGAATTCTCTCATGAGTAGATAACATGGCACCATCAAGTTATGAGAGAGGAAGACACAATATATAAGACGACTATTTAATTAGAGGGTCACACTTGTTTTTGTAATTGTGGGTGGGCATATTGTTTCTTTCTCTCTTGTAACATGAAGATATCATATTATTCCCACACATGAAAGTATCTAGATCTGGTTCTTACCCCCAAACATGAGTTCTCCCATTAAACCAGGAACAAAGTTGCTTGTAACAGATATCACTCCAGTAGCCTCATATCCCCATCTAGCATCATGGCATTGATCATTGTTCCCATTCCTCAACAATTCCACTAGCTATGTACTGTTTGATCTGGTCATTTCCCATACATATCTTGACACCTGCCAACTTAGCACTCTGAGCCAAGCTTTGAATTATGATAGTGGGCCCCATGGAAAGTCAAAGTGAGACGAAACCAAACCATCAAATAAGGAGGTTTTGCCATAGCAAGGATTTATATGAAGGGCAGCATGCATTCCAAAAGCAGAACCCTTCTCAGTGGCATGAATTGCTTCCTTGGTGGAGTTGGTTCCAGTGTTTCCAATAACCTTAATTTTCCACCAAAATAGTTGACTGTGTGCCCAATAAGCGTCATGTGTTCATTTCAGCTCATGGGCTTCACCAATTGTGCCACCAATAATAATACCTTAAGTGCCATTTAGAGTCTACATTTTCACCAAGTCATGATATGCTTCAAGATTAAATCAGCCATCACGGAGGTATGGAGTTTGTATGGCTGTTATTAATCTTAGACACTTAGTCCTCTGCAGCTCTGCTGCCGTTCTGCAAATACAGTAACACAAAAGAATTTGATTTCCACGGACAAGTTCTCATAAAGCTTCAATTTTACATATTCTTATGATGTTTGTGAACAGAATTTAAAAGTTTAACAAGTTCAGATTCGTCAAAATAACCAGCCACACAAATTAGCAGTCATGATGCAGGAGATACACATCTACATTTTTTTTAATTTAAAAAAAGGCATTCCTTAACATATATACTTGCTCTGATTTATTATAAAAATACATACAACTGTTTTGTTGATCAAAGATACAGATTTAGATGGAATAAATGCCTTGTATATCTGAATTCTGAACTAAATCTCAAAGTGAATGACACAAATTAGACTAGGAAGTCACTCTAAGTGACTCCTCCAGAAATTCTACCCAGAGTAGAGATTCTATTCACCCCCATCTAATCTACAAAATACACAAACTATCATAAAATAAAAAATTTAGAATTTAACATGACAGTCAATTTGGAACAGCATACATGGTAATAACCTACCTATTTTTCACATCAAAGCTGCGCATTGGAAAGTGGAAATTCAGCATTACGGCTGCTTGTGAAGGCTTCAGTTATGAGTTCCTGGTTCAGAAAAAAAAATATAATTAACAGCATCACACAAAATCCAGAATTTGGACTAATGGCAATGAAAACTGATAATTTTCTGCATATCTTTAGATTGATGATCGCACGTCATCTCTTTCACACTAATTAATCTTTTAGCTTCTTTTATCATGACAAATGGAAAGAATTCTTGACCACAGAGAACTCGGATGAAGTAATAACTATGTTAGCACTTAGTAGAGGACAAAAAACTGAAATAAACACCCAAGATAAAAGGAAGGCAATAGACTCCCAGCTCATTAGCATCTTATGTTTTCGAAACATTTTGTGTTCCTTCGTTACTAACAAATTCTTTTCTCATGTGGATAGAAGCCAAAGAATGACTTTAGCTAAATGCTAGAATGCAAAAATCCCAAGAATGATGTTTTACCAAGTAAATAGGAGAACAATGAACAAATTTACCAAGCAGTGAATTTTGCTAGGTACCTATAGGCTGCTATAACTGTTTTTTTCATCATGTATAGCTTCTACTGCAATTCAGTGAATGATTGACCTCAGCAATAACCATCATATACTAACACCATTTTTTCTTGAGATATAGTTATATAGATAAGCCATCTAAAACACATCATGGGTGACTCTTTCTTTTTTTTTTTTTTGGATAAAATGGGTGACTTTAATGTTAACCAGGAAGCAAGGAATTTGGGTTTTCGTTCTACAATGGTGGGGAATTTTCTAAACCAAAAATTCCCCCAAAAAATCAAAAGAAGCGAAACACAGCAGCATAAAAAGAACATGATTTGACTAACATGAAGCTCAATAATTGATAAATATAATAAATTAAGTTACTGAATAATTGACAAAACAATTGGATAATTATTATATTAAGAAAAAACCAGCTTTAACCTCTTCACCAGACCCTCTCAGGGCACACATCTTCAACATGGCCGTCAGTCAACACAGTCCGTTAATCAAACCAGAATCCGATATTGACATAAAAGACCGACCCAAATAAAATAAATCGACCCGAGATATTTTAGCTCCTATTCTTGGAATGTCGGCGATGGAGGGTTACGTCAGATCCGGCAATGATGATGATGGCGGACGAATTATGCGGCGGGAGCGAGAGTAGAGTGTTCAACGTCGCATTTTTGACGGATAACAATTAACAAAGATGACTATTAGCACAAAAAAAAAATAACAAAGATGACGAGAGTGAGATTTTTTTTTTTATATTGATTTTGGATAAGTTAGACGAATTTGATTACAAAATTTAACTAATTAATATAAAACGAGATTATATAAAAAAATTGATTAAAATTTTTATAAATTTTGTAATAATTATTTTTATAAAAACAATATTCTTTAAATCATTTAATATCTTGTTTGAAAAACTTAATTGTTGTATTTTTTAATTATACCTTAAGACTCAAGTATGTAATAAAGATTAAATTTAGATGTACTTTTTTTTATATTATTATAAAATTATTTAAAGTATTGAATAAAAAAATTAACTATTTAAAAATTTTAAAACTTTAACCTTATTTATTATCTTTTAAAAAACATTAAAGGATATTATAAAAATAATAAAGATTAATTTAATTTATTATTCTATATTTTTAAATACATATATATTAGTATGGATAAATACTATATCTAAAAATAATTAAATAAAATTATCTCTTTAATTTAAAATTAAGTTAATTATTGCCAAAAATTATGTTGAATGAATTTCTTTTCTTTTAATTAATTAAAGTTTTTCAAATGCATATTTTAGAATAAGTCATTCATGTTTCTTTAAAAATATTATTTTAATATAATATTTATGAATTTTCTTTTCTTTTTAAAGTCTTAAATGCTTTTATAATAGTGACTTCTAATCATATATTTAAAAATAAAATCTCATATGATATTTTTATGAAATAGTAATACAATAATTTTGGAGGCATCCAAAAATAATTTGTTCAATATTTTTTATCCTCTATTTAATTTAGAATTTTTTATTTCTCTCTCAGTTTTCTTTTTATTTAATTTTATTTAATTTTTTAGTTCTTCAATTTCTTTTTTTGCTGTCATATTATTTACTTCTTATTGATTAATTGAGTTTCAAGTATTTTTTTTCTTGCACATTTATTTATTGGATATTAAAAATTTTATCATAAGGAATTGTTATCTAAATTTTAGTATATTATTTATCAAACGTTTAAAAGTTTTTATTACAAAATTAATTTTTAATTAAAATAATTATAAATCTTTGAAAGTTTGGCAATTAACTATGGTTATAGCAATGGTAAAAGCCTAAAGGGAGGAAAGCTCTTTCGGTATTAAGCGACGGTTTTAACCGTGGCCAACAAAATGAATTATTTTAACTTTTAAAATAGTTAAAATGCCTTGTTGGTCTTTTAAAATTTATTAGGGTCAATTTCGTTTATCAATTTGTAAACATTATCAATTTTTTCTGAGTTATGATATTTTTACATTATTTTTATAATATTATTTTATTATTATCTATCATTTATCATTATCATTATTTTACGTTAAATCAATAGTTAATATTAAAAATATAAAAACAATGTATATTTTTTAATATATAAATAACATTATTGATTTTTCCCCCTCATTCTCACTTCATCAAAATTACTAACAGTAAATTATTACATATCATTCTAGGTGGCTGAGCTTACTAGTTAAGTGCCTTACATGGTATTCTTGCAAATTATACACAATAACTAATTTTTTCTTTAAATATTAACCTCAAATTGTTTTAGGATTTACACTTATTAAGTTATGAAAATTTCAGGATTCTTAAATATTAGGTGAAAATAGTAACTCTCCACTATCCATGAACAAAAATAGGTGAAAGTAAAGATACTGTTATTGTAATGTGATAGTGCATGTGTTACACCAGGGTTTAATTTAGGTCGGGTCGAATCTAATTCTGGTTGAATATTGTCTTGTAGTTAAATGAACGTAAGCTACAAGTTAGGTAGGTGGTACCCAAACTCCGACACTTAAGTTAGGTCAGTCGAAGGTTCTCAAAATAGTAAATATTGGTGTGTTAAAAGTAATAAGTTGTGTTTTGTACTAGTGATGTGTTATTTATAGGTTGGCACGAGAAGTAATTCCATCTTTTGGTCTATTCGGGTTGGGCCTTAGAATAGTACTACGATAAACATGAACTAGGATCCTAGCTTTTTTTGGCTAAGATCTTTTCACCTTTTCTTAAGATCTGAGTTAGGCTTAGATCTAATATCATCTTCTTCTTTTTTAAAATAGAATTTGTCTTTTAGTGGGAAAAGATCCTAACGCAAAGACTGTGATGTATTTTCGATTGACATGTATGACAACTTTAACAATATCATTGAATCAATGGAGAAAAAAATTGATGATATTTTCGAAGTTAATGAACAAAATTAACACTAATAAAATTTAAAGGACAAAAAAAGTGTTTTAACCACTTTAAACTTATCTTAGTACAATGGTTGTTAGATATCATTTCATCACCTATCATTGTTATAGCGGCCGCTAAAGCATTTAGTGATGGTCCAAATGACACCAAATGTTGTCTCGAGGACTTGAATCAACGATAGAGACAATTTTTGTGTAATTAATTTGCTATTTCACATGGTATTTTGTTTTAATTTTTGTTAAACAAGTCCATGAATATTAATAAGTAATATCTTTTTTAACAATAAGTATTAAATGTTCTTTATTTCCCCTCTCCTGAAATTAAATTTAGTAAATTAAGTATTTATATTTAACTTGAGTTCATTATTACCAAATTATTTTATTAAAATAAGATTATATTATTAATTAAACTTATTAAATAAAATAAAATAAAAAATAAAAAATATAATATGTTCAACGAACTTCAACAAGATGAATATGATTGATTCATTAATTAAATATGAAAAAATTATAATGGGGTATCATTTTAAGGACCTATTCTCATGTAGTGGCACTGGCACCATAAATAATTTGACATCAAATATTTAATACAAATTTATCTATATTCTATACTATTATATATGATTTTAAAATTATTTGATGACTTGTTAATTAATCTATTATTTTTCAAAATATACCTCAAACGTGGGTGGTTGTTTCATTTATATTCCCTAGAATTTAAGGCACCATCAGTCCATCACCAACCAAGGCGGGAGGTTGAGAGTGAGTTGCGGCTTCGTTGTCTTGTGAGGGTACTTTGCTTTTCAGTTTTCTACTCGACTCTCACCACTCGCAGCAAGCACCCATACTCTGATCTCCTCCATTCACTGGGTCCCCCACCGTCTCTGTCTCTTTCCCTCACTTTCTCTCTCCCCCACACCGGTGGGCCCCACCCTGTTCCCCTCGTTTCCTGCGGCCACGCTTTCTGTCTCCCCTTCTTACTCGGTTACTCCCTCCCCCATCTCACTCCCCACTCGCTCCCCTTTGAATTTGAACGAACCAACCTCGACAACTTCGAAAGTCCACAACTTCCTTCCACAAAATGATTCTTCTTCTTCCTTGAATGAATGACATTGGTAGGCACCCTTTGAAGTTCGAAGAACACTGTTGTGTTTCTTCTTAGCCATGGCTTTAAATGGTTTCAGAAATGGCGCTCAAAGGGGAAGTGCCAAGTTCGATCGCCTGGTTCCTGCGAGTGCGAACCTTAAAACTGCTTCATTGAAGTCCAGGGCTCCTCCGTCACAGTCTCCGGGATCCGCTCTTCGCCGGAGTAGCCCAGCCTCTCTCGCTGGTAGGAATGGGGATGGAGGTTAGTGCCAGTTTTCTTTTTCACTTTCATGAAAGAATGCGTATCAGTTGGTTGAAACTGCGATATGGGGCTTAGTATTATTAAGTATTACTGAAATGCCACTTCAATTTGAGACCGGTTTGGTTCGTTGAAAATGGAATATGCAAGCAATTTACTTTTGCAAATTA
Source organism: Ceratonia siliqua (assembly GCA_034509205.1). Lineage (NCBI taxonomy): Eukaryota > Viridiplantae > Streptophyta > Magnoliopsida > Fabales > Fabaceae > Ceratonia > Ceratonia siliqua. The sequence goes on along the minus strand of JASKGM010000013.1, from coordinate 5,715,258 downwards.
TATTTTATGTAATGAATGATCAAGAGATGCAATCCCTTTGTTTTGTGAAACTAGGGATCCTCTTCCATGGAATTTTATAATATTGGGTAATTAGTTGAGAAGAGGAATGGAATCTTGTTATTTGCTCTCTTTTACACATTTTATCTTGTACAAGACGTAGAGTGGCTTTTGCGTGGAGAGTAAATGAGAGACTAAGGTCTGACGTGGTTTGAAGTGATAACTGATAAGAGTATGGTTACAAACAGGTTGGTGGAAAATGTAGCACTAGATAGGAAGGAATAGTCCAGGAGAAGTGAAAGGTTTCACTTGCTTATGGTAAAGACGTCATGTAATACTTCATATATTTGGGAATTGGGATTATGAAGACTGTGAGATTGGTTGCAGAAGATGGTCTTTTACATGGCAGCAGCAATTGGTTGTTGCTTATGTCTCAATTGTATTCCTTTCTGGAGAATTTAACTTGAGGATGAATTGGAATGTAACGTAGGACCAACCATATGTTGAACATGATGCATGCTAGACATGATTTAAACCCCTAACCGTATTTTGGATCCCTGCAAATCATGGCATAGATTTTAACATTGCAAGCTTGAGTTATACGTTGAAAAGAGGATAATTGTTGAAATGGGACATATATAATCAACTAGATAAATCTTATGATGGAAATATGTCGCTGTTCAAATTGAGTGCAAGATTCATTAATAAATGTCTATCATTTGGTTACGTTGCAATTACAAGTTTTCTAAGCCATCGCTTTTTGGACTTTGAGGTGGCCTGGTATCTTTGGAGTTAAGTTGTTTGGGCTGTGTTGGAGAGTGTTGGATATGCCCGCTTAACCTGGAAGTCTTTTTCTCTATCCATATAGAGGTTTTGGGAGTAGAAAGGAGAATAAGGTGCTTTGGACTTCTTCTCTAACGTTTTCCTTTCAACCATCAATTAGTTAGCCTTCATCTTTTGATGTAATGGACTCCTGTTCATGAGCTTCTATATTTCTCATTCCTCTTTACTTTCACCCTTCTTACCTGATGTCAGGTGTGCATGTGCGTGGGTTTTCACTGTTTTTGACGTAGGCATTTGCCGGATTTATGTTTCTTCTGCAATGTTATTTTGCTCTTTTTTTTTTATAAATAGAAAAAAGGAAGATGGTAACATATCACTGATTGATTGACAGTTGGTTTAATGCTTGTTGAAATTAATAATATATAACCAGATTTTCTTTTAGACTCTTGTTTCTCTTACCATTTTCGTAGCTGTTGTACAAACAGGGAGAAGCTCCTAGAAACTTGCCTTTGGAAATCTGATGAGAACCAGGTCAATAGTAAACCAGAAGAGTTACCAATATCTGAATTGACAGTATAACCTCTTGTTTATGAATGAAAGGATACTCATAGTTCCAAGAATTACAAGCACAGTAGCCAAGTTAGCTAGTAATCCAGAAACAGTTCATTGACAGAAAAGAAATAGTTAGAGGTAAATAACTCACAGTAATCAACAATTCTCATCTAGAACAAGAAAGAACCAGATAAAGGATAGGAACTTCCCTAGCAATCTGGGTGCCAGACTCCCCCTTCAAGATTCCAAACTCTCCATGCTTCCCACACTAACTCACTTCAGTTTATATCCTCCCTCTCATCACATGCCTTGTTCACATTGCCTGATAGATTCCCTAATTCAACTAGTTCCTCATTTCTCAATGGTTCATCCATGTGTCCAGAGACATAGACAGGTTGGTTAATGCCTGGTGCTCTTTTTTTCTTGTATATTTAAATTTAATTGGGGGTCCATCAAAATCTAAATCCTCTCTAAGTTCAAGTCTTTCATTTGGAAAGTTGTACTCAATAGTATTAAAACTAATGGCATGTTGTAGATCCATAGGCCCAATGCAGCTTTGTCTTCTCATATATATGTGTGTTGTTTTGGTCTGATTCAGAACAGCTGCACAATTATTTTTACATTTTCTTCTAGTGAGTTACATTTGGAGTAGGCTTTTTGGTGTGTTCGGTGAATCTTGGATTGAGTGTTCTCTCAAAGCTTGGACTGCTTTCAGTGAACTTAGTTTAGAGGTTTTGGTGGTTTATATAAGTAGGCATTATACGCTATCCCTTGGTGCCCTTGGTCGGAGCAGAATGTTTGGATATTTGAGTTAAAACATTTGTCACAAGACTTGCTTTTAGGCTGCATTGTTTTCACCTCTTTGGTGTTCATCACATGGTTTCTTTATGGGAGTTTATTTGGTAGAGATGCAGAAGGATCTTAGAGCTCTTTTTTTATTAATGTCTTCGTATTTTGCTTTGTTTATTTTTATTGCTTTGTCTGAGAAGGATATCTTCTCACCCTTTTTTCTTTCTAATGGAGCCTTCTTTGGGGGGGAGGGGGTGCCAAACGACAAATATTTAACTTATCACTTAGCAGATTTGTCTCAAGTAATGCAAATTATGGTATAGTAGATACATTTTCTGTCTTGGAATTTAGTTTTCAATTCTTGTTCTGAGAATTAATGTTAGGTGTTGGTAGTTTCAACTTCTAAATCACATTAAGAGAAGGACAATGGGAGGAAAAAAAAAACAAAAGACACTGGAACTCATCATATCCAGATCCAGGGGATAAGTTCTATTTTTTTGATAAAAATCCAGGGGATAAGTTGTATCTTCAGGTTATAAAAAGTTGGCCTTAGAAGACCATCTTAAATTAAATTGTATAATGACTAAAGAAGAATATCAACCACATCTAGCGTTTATGCAGATTCAAAGTTTTTGCTAGGAAGATGAGAAGCAAATCATCATATTAGTTCTTGGGGAAGGAGATTTTGGTATTGATGATAGTGGAAGGGCTACAGAACAGTTCATTACATGAAAGTATAGGGTTTAATGGTACTTGATGGCCAATATGAGTAGAAATTCATGATGTCATAGCATTTAATTTCCTTGCAATGTCCTTAATTGTGTCACATGTATTTTAATAGTTAATGCTTGAACATAATGTGAGTATTCAAATTGCTTCTCTCTCTCTTTTTAAATTGTGCTGCCCAGTATGTTTTGTAATGCAACACTCGTTTTCTTGTCGTGGTTGTGTACAGTCCCTGGAAGAGTTCGAGTGGCTGTAAGATTAAGACCTCGAAATGCTGAAGAAATGGTGGCAGATACTGATTTTGCTGACTGTGTTGAATTGCAACCAGAGGTATGTTCAGTATATTTGATTACTTGTCTCTAGATTTTATTTTATCTAAAAAGCATGTAGATTCTGCGTTTTCACTATGACTTGTAATGTACTTCTTGGACTGTTTTATGCCATTAGCCTTGTTTAAGATTATTAAACCTTTTGTTCTTTTAATATTTTCCAGCTTAAAAGGTTAAAACTCCGGAAAAACAATTGGGATTCAGACACTTACGAGTTTGATGAAGTGTTTACCGAATTTTTATCACAGAGGCGTGTCTATGAAGTTGTTGCTAAGCCAGTTGTGGAGGTTTGTTATGTTGGTACATTTTGTACATTGTTCAAGAGTATCCTTCACTGAGCAATCTTTTTTTCTTTTTCTTTTTTCTATACTTTGGTGTGATTTTGTGATTTGACAAACATTATTCTTATTTTTAGTAAACTGTCTTCATCAAAGGATTGCAATGTTTTTAAATGTTATATTGATTTAAGATGTTATTTTCAATCACCTCTTGGTCTACATGCAATATAAGGTGCTTTTCTGGTTTGTAGAGTGTTCTCGATGGTTATAATGGGACTGTGATGGCTTATGGTCAAACTGGAACGGGTAAAACTTTTACTCTTGGACGATTGGGGGAAGAAGACACCTCTGATCGTGGTATCATGGTTCGTTCCATGGAGGATATTTTAGCAGACCTATCTCCAGAAACCAACTCTGTCACTGTGTCGTATTTGCAGGTTGTATGTTGCATTACTGCATTTATTCATATGCATTGAATGCACACTTATCTTGTTTTTGAGTTGTGCCTTCAGTTAGTACGTCTGTAAAATCGATAAGGTAGATGTTCCCTATTAGGTTAAGTCATGCTAATGCTTGCTATTTATATTATATTTCTAGTGTCTAGGCAATACTATTTTTCTTGAAATTGTTTAATCATTTTTTATCTTCCAAAATTGTGTAGCTTTACATGGAGACTATCCAGGACTTACTTAATCCAGAAAATGATAATATTTCTATAGTGGAAGATCCAAGAACCGGTGATGTTTCTTTGCCTGGGGCAACTCTTGTAGAAATCAGAGACCAACAGAGTTTTCTGGAGTTGCTAAGAATAGGGGAAGCTCATCGAGTTTCTGCTAACACAAAGTTGAATACTGAATCTTCTCGTAGTCACGCTATTCTGATGGTGAAATAATAATCTTTATTCTTTTTACTATTTTAATTATTTATATACACATCACGAATGAAGAAGTCAAAGTAGCCACTGATTGTTTAAGTCATTTCATGACTCATAAGTCATATGCAATCTTGATGAAGTTGTCCTTTCTTGCATAGGTACATCTTAAGAGGTCTGTCATTGAAAATGAAGATATAGTTTCTAGTGAAAATGGTGATACTTCTCACTTGACTAAACCTTCAAAACCACTTGTTCGGAAGAGCAAGCTGGTTGTCGTGGATTTGGCAGGTTCAGAGCGTATTCATAAGTCAGGTGTATACTCAACCTAAGATTTGTATCTGTAGATATGGATGTATGTTATGAAATCATGAATCTTATCTGAGACTGGCTTCTCAATGAAGCATTTGTAGTATATGTGTACATGTTTAATGCTGTTGTCTATGTGAATAAGCAGTGGTGTCATCTATGGATCTGCTTTCCTTTCTTTATAACCTAGTGTGGAGCTGCTCAGTTGTGTCTTGTGGCAAGTTCAGTACTGTTTTTCTTTTGGACTTTTGGTGGTGAAATAGGATACCCTGCCTTTAGGATGATTGCATTAATCTTGCTTTGGGCTGAATTCAGAGATTTTAGATTGTGGAGAGAGTGGATAGTGCCTGACTAAGATTAATATGCCAAGCACTGCCCCGAGCTGGTACATTACCTTTCTGGCAACTTTACGTCATAAGTCTAGATCTTTCTGTTAGATGAGTTTTCTTTTGTCAAGTGTTTTTACAAGGTTTAATCCACTTTCAACGATCGTGGCAATAAAATGAGGTTGATTTTTCCCATTTGAAAAATTAAGTCAAACAAACTGGTTTTTTAATGCATTATGTCATGTTTCCTGCTAACTCAAGAAAGCTGAGGTGTATTGCTATTTAGAAAAGACTAAGAAATCTGCCTTTAAGACTTTTAGTAATGCATTATGTCTTTAAAGAATTTAGGTTTAGGAATTGTAATAGAAATTTTTGGTTCATAGGTATATTAGGAGTTCGAAAGACATAGGTTATAGTTGCTGTTTAGAGAATATCAATAACTTTGACTTTCTCTGCTTTTGAGGGTGGAGCTTTAATGTACATATATGTTTACTATCGAAAACTATTAAAATCACTAATTTTCCCTAAAACCCACTGTGTATGCTTGCATTAGTAGCTTTCTAAATATTTCTTAGGTTTTGTGATGTTAAAAATAATAATCCTGCTGTCTGGAGTCTGGACATCTTTGAGCCTTTTTGATGCAGGAGGCATCAGAGGGATCCTGGGTTGAGTCCGGAAAGCCCTGGTGAAGTCCCACATCGACCAAGGGGGCCTTCGGGTGTTAGTATATAAAGAAGTGGCAACCCTGCCCCTTCGAGCTAGCTTTTGGGGGGAGTTAGGCCATGTCTCTTGTGTGCTGCGCAGTTGGTATCAGAGCCGAAGATGGCTAGCCATGCTAAGAGCAGAAGCAATGGAGGAAACCAGGAGCAGCTAGCTGAAATAGCTGAGAATAGGAG
>JASKGM010000013.1:5684525-5701400 GCA_034509205.1 Ceratonia siliqua | reverse complement strand
CAAACTTAATTGGTGGCTTTGAGGCATTTAAATTCTTATTTCTTCTAGCATAGGTAGCCCGGATTGGGGGTCTAACAGACTCATTGGTTACTTTTGAATGGTTAATTAGTAAACCTTTTAATTTTTGCTCCTTTTTCTTTTTTGGCTTTTTGAATTGATGCCTTTCTCTAACTCAGTTCATTGTGTCTGAGTTGAGTAGACTGTCTGGCAAAATATCAGCTTTGTTCCATCTTTGACCCTATGTCTGTGATTATAGTGATTGCATTCTCATGGTCGAAAAATCAATAGCTTCTGGTAGATTGTAAAGCAAGCTGTTACAACTCCTTGGGTTTGGACAGACCTTGGATTAAATGTGTTCTAATACTGAATGCATATGGACTTTTCTCTCATTAGCTAGTTTGACTGCATTTCGATCTTGCTGTTACAGTGACAGTTTTATTTTAGGAGAATATGAAGTCCTTAAAGGTTTAGATGTTTACAATCCGTTTTAGCTTATATATTTTGATATCTATACCAGGCCATCTCCTATTTAGGATTTTCCTAGCTGCCTTGCCTAGTCTTTGCTTCACCTTTGGCGTCTGCTGAATTTAATACCGTGGTAGACACTTTATCTTCACTGGTCCATACGTTAAAGTTTATGTTCTGACTATTGGCTTGTAGAAGTAGCATTATTAGTGGTTTCTTATTTGCAGCGTTTTTTCCCTTTCTTCTCTTTATTTATATTTTGTTGGCACAGGGACCTGGGCCATCTTCTTCAGATGAAATTGCGGAGGTCAAAAAGCTGCTTGAACATGAAAGTAATCGGAGAAAGGCAGCTGAAGAAGAGGTAGAATATTTAAAAAGTCAACTAGGAAAATATAAGCAAGCAGAGGTAAATTTGAGTAAAATGACAAACTTTTCTGGCTTTATTTTCCAAGCATGGGTTTCTGGTATATTGGGAACTTTTTTGTGTAGTAGACAGGAGGGGATGGGGAGATTATAAAGCTTCGCAATATCCTGGAGGATGAAGCTCATCAGAAAAATAAACTTGAAGAAGAAATAATAATATTACGAAGTCAGTTATTACAGTGGAATTTTGAAGCGGACCAGGTATTGGTTTTCTTTAAATTTGTGTGCTTCATATGCTTGATTAATAAGTACTATCTCAGAGTATATATATTGACTTCTGTGATATTTAATCTTTTAGTTGCTGATAAATGAGTATTGTATAGGTCCTCATCTATTTGAGGTCATGGTAATTCTAAAGTGCCTACCTAATTAAGGCATGATGGTGCAGCAGTTGTTAGGGTATTGGATTTTATGAACAACCTGGACACAAATGTAGGAGCACCAGGAGCCAATTTCACATCTACATTGTATTGTAAAGTTCTTCAAAAAAAAGTTGAATTGAATTGGAAAAAGGCACATTGAAACGGTTTAAGTCATTGGTCATAATGGCTGAGATTAATTATTCTTGTCTCTCCATGGTCTCTAGCTACAGTTACCTTTTTTGGTTAGCATAATTTGATACAATATGGTTGAATTTTATGTCCATAGATGAGAAAGTGTTTGGAAAGTGGTTCTGGAAATGCATTTCCTGCTGTCAATTCTTCCTTCTCTCAAGTCAGGCATTTCCAACTCAGAGATAGTGGAAATGATCAGAAGGAATCCGTTGCTACACTTTTTGAACATGGTATAACGAGTTGTTTTAAGAAATAAACAATTAATACTTCACATTATCCATTTGTATATGACTCAAATTAGTATTAACAGTTGGATTGCATAAGATTTTGTCATTGCTGGAATCTGATGATGCCAATGTACGAATTCATGCTGTGAAAGTAGTGGCCAACCTAGCAGCTGAAGGTACCTGCTAACCCCTTCCCAAGGCTATTTATTTTGCTCATCTGCTGTCTACTTCCTGTTTGATCATGTTTTACTAGAAAAAGTTCAAAAGGTCATGTGGTATTAACAATTCTGTTACACAGATTTTGGACAATGACTGCCTATTTTTTAATTCTCTTTTTAGATGCTTTTGTCTGTGCTCCATGCTATACTAACTCTGAGAATGGATTATATTGTTGCAGAAATGGAGTTCAACCTTTTTAATATTGTTTTAAACAATCTGAGTTTAAAAGTATTTGGCCTATTATTTGCACATGTTTCCGCGCCTGGATCCCCTCATGTGCCGGAGGGGATCCAGTTCTTTCTGGACTATTGGATGCACAGGCAGGGGCAAGGGCATGGGCAAGAACTGAGCCCTTAGATGCAAACAAGATCTCGTTTCATGTTCTATCTACAATTTGCATGTACATCCTCAAGATGGTGTTCTATGGTTTGATTTACTGTCATGATCCTGGGCACTACTTTTTCTGTTTAAGCGTATGGGTGGTCACTATGTTTTGTAGGAGTTATAAATCAAATAATTCCTAGGCCTTATAACGTCTTTAGCTTAAGGTAGAATTTGTTCTTGACGTGGTTCTTATGTGAAATTCTTGTCATATGTTAATCTTAATTGGATCTGTCTCTTTCCAAGCTAATTGTCTCTATTTTAGATTGTGGCATGTTAGACTGTCTTGAGATTGTCATATCTCTTTTGCAGAAGTGGATTTTATCACAAGATCTTAGCCTTCAATTTACCATTGAAATGTAGTTAGCTAATATACTTAAGTTTTCACTTGGTCCAACTTCCAATTCCCTTACTCCTAAATCCAAGTCTGCCAGACTGTTCCCTCATTCCCCCCCCCCCCCCCGGTTTTCATTTCATTCATTCTTGAGCCTTCCAAAAATTTGAAGACCAGCATCTTTTGTAGTATTTATAAATGTGTATTTTGTTATGTTTAGTAAGGTGTCTCATAATATAATATGCAGAGGCAAATCAAAAAAGAATTGTTGAAGCTGGTGGTCTTACTTCATTGCTGATGCTTCTTAGAAGATATGAGGATGAAACTGTTCACAGAGTAGCGGCAGGGGCAATTGCCAATCTTGCCATGAATGGTAATTGTTGATTAGTATTTTTTTTTCTTCAAATGGTTTGAGATAAGATTTTCTTTCTTCTTAGTTTGGTGTAATTTCTATTTATCTGTGGTTTTGTGCATTTGGCTAATGTTAGTTTTGATATTGCTTTGCTTTCTTTTGTGACATTACAGAAGCTAATCAAGAACTTATAATGGCTGAAGGCGGAATTACTCTGTTATCAATGACTGCATCTGATACTGAAGATCCACAAACTCTCCGAATGGTAGCTGGGGCTATTGCTAACCTATGTGGAAATGGTATATTTATTTGTTTTCTAGTTATTCATGTTGCTTATTTATGAAATATGCTGTTAGCTAACAAGTAAAAGCATGGGAAAGAATACTTAAATACACATCAAGTTATTTGCTAATAATCAGTCCAATTTTGATGCCATGATGGCTATCAATGCTGAAAGGTCGCATTCCATAATCTGTTAATGTTCAGACATCAATATACAGGCGAATCTAACCCTATGAACCATTGCATCATGTAATCTCTGTTCAGAGAGATATAAATATAATCAGCTTAATACTACAAAATATATTAGATTAAATTAAAAAATTTTGTGATTTTTTGTTTTAGAGACTCCAAGAGTTTTGTTATTTCTTCCGTACTTTCTTAATTGTGCTGAAATGTGTTAAGTGAGGTCACAATGTTATACATATATCTTAGTGCTTGCTTCATTATAGTGTCCATCCTTTTGGTTCCGTAACATTTTGTTAGATTTTACATAAAAAACTGTTTTTGAAATTTGCATTTTCATCATGCCAGATGTCAATTTTATTTTCATTAACTATTTTGTCGCAATTTTTTCATCCAGATAAGCTATTGATGAAGCTGAGATCTCAGGGAGGTATTAAAGCCTTATTGGGAATTGTTAGATGTGGACATCCAGATGTTCTTTCCCAAGTTGCACGAGGAATTGCCAACTTTGCAAAATGCGAGTCCCGAGCTTCTAATCAAGGTTTGCTTTTGTGGTTGTTAGTATCATTTGTCTAAGGTAAAAATGTTAAACTGGAAATACATTAATTTAGAAAGAAAATAGACAAATTTTTACTTGGCAACTGCCATCAAAATTTGTTAATCAGCTACAAAACCAACATTAAGTTGGATTTTATGTTTGTAAAGTCATTGGCATAAACACTCCAACGCCACTGCACTCTCCACCAAAAAGTTGCTGGTACAAAAGAGAAAATAATGAAATACACTGACTTTGTTGTTTGAAGCCTGATAGCTAAAGTTTGCCCTCTTTCTCAGGGATGAAAAGTGGCGGATCATTTTTGATAGAAGACGGTGCACTTCCATGGATAGTACAAAATGCTAATGATGAAGCTGCACCAATTAGGCGCCACATTGAGCTTGCACTTTGCCACTTGGCACAGCATGGTAACAGGACTTGTCATCTTGTTTTTTAAGTTGTTCATGAATAGATGACTGCAAAATTTCAAACAAATCTGGGTTAAATATTGCAGAAGTGAATGCAAAAGACATGATTAGTGGAGGTGCCCTTTGGGAGCTAGTACGAATTTCAAGGGATTGTTCACGAGAAGACATTAGGAGTCTTGCTCGTCGGATTTTGAATTCAAGTCCCACCTTCAAATCTGAATTGCGGCGCTTACGAATAGAGTATTGATTACAATCCGACCTTCAACTATTTTATATTTACTCTTGGTCAGCAGCTGGTGGTACTGGTCTGCGGATACTTCTGCATGCTTCTGAGGGAGATTTAGTAAATTGATGTTGACCATGCTATTTTTGTGTTAAGGGAGCAGGGTTTAACATCTACTTTGTGGCTTCTACCAATCATCCACGCATAATGTCGTATTTGTATAATATTGATAGAGGGGGAAAGAAAAGATCGAGAAGTGAGGTTTTAGGGTTGGGAAGAGACGGTGAGAATATGATCAGTTCAACATGGGTTAGTACATAACTACACCAGATATAGTGCTCCCTATGGCATGTACCAATCCCACCTTCTAGTGAGTGCTCGCTATTTGTGCTAGGTGGAAAAACAGGATGGCAATTAAAATTTGATAAGGTTGAGGGCCAAACACAGTTGCATAGCCTTTGACATATTTCAAAGATAAAGATTGGCATTCTGGAGTACGCCGGCAGCCACTTCTCCATGTACTCTCTCATTTTGTACTTCTGTTTCATCTTTCTTTGTATTCTCCCGCATTTTTAGTTTTATTGTAGGTAATTGAGTTGCTTCTTCCGTTTCGTTTAATTTGAGTTCGTATAATTGGGTCTCCTTAGTTACCTAGGGTAGAATGAAGACAATGACTATCTCATTTGTCTATTTTATGGAAAATTCTGCTCCATGGCAAAAGTATCATGCTTCTATGTGTATTTGCTAGTTTCTTGCAACATTCAATTAGGGGAGCATCTATGCTACTCATGAGTATAGATTCTCCCTCACCCAAGGAGAGGTGAGGGTCCCACCAAGTACATTGTGGGACCCACCCTCTTGGGTGAGAGAGCATTTCATGCTCATGAGTAGCATAGTTGAAGCCTTCAATTAGATATATTAGCATGAGGTATGTTTTAAATGAGTTTAGTTTTTCATGTATATATATTATTTGATATAATAACAAACTTTTTATTTTGGTTAATTTGATTCCAATTAGGGTTGAATTCATAATTCTCATTCATGGAGACAATTTTAATACTTCTGAGTTACAAACTCATTGGTTATTACAACAAACTTTAAATATATTGGTTTAGTTAATTTGAAACTTAATCTTAGGGCCATGTTCTTGAAAATTAAATTCCACAAGTCCTAGTTCAGTAGGATGAATTATTTTTAATTGTCCTATATTCAAGATGAATTTAAGAGTAAGTAAATTTTCTCGTTTCCTCAATATTAATTTCACTAAGATATCCAGGATTGGACTACTTCACAACTTCAAATGGAAATATATATGTATTTTGGAATTGGTGACATAATGAAGTAGACCATCTTCTAGTTATTGAATGGAGTAATTTGAACTAATATTGTGTTTAGATTATATTTAACCTGTTATTTATTGAGTTAATTATGATTTTTTTTAGAAATTTAGTATTACTTAATTGAGTATTCAATTGTGACACAAAATGCAATTATTTATTGGAGAGGACCGAGGATTCAATTATATATTTTGAGTTGAAATAAATTGACTAAAATATTTTGTACAAGAGTGTGTATTCAATTGTGTTGAGAGAATCTATTGTTATTATTTATGTGTCAAATAAATATATCAAAAGTTACTTGTGATATCAATAGCTAAAAAAAATTTAGGATACCAAAAAATACCCATAATAGGATTATTGTATTTGTCTCAACAAATCCACGAAATTTGAACCAATTCAAATTTTTGGAAGCTTTGATACTAGTTATTCACTTTTTTCTGGTATATATTGCTCAACCTTTTGTTTCTCACTATGACTATAGCTCTTGGTAAATTTACCAAAGTTGAAAATGATTTATTTGATATTATTTGGAAGGCTGCAACTTGTTAACCGCTGCTAATAGTTTAGCACACTCTTTGTTGTTACTAATTACCATGGGGTACTGAAGCACAAGGAGATTTTCTACGCTGCTCTGGGACAAATAGGTTTCATGTTACTTCGATTGTGATATATTAATAAAATATGTAAAGAATATATTTTATCAATAATATATTATTATTATATATTAAATGTTAAATATTGTTAATTTTATAGTATATAACATATTAAGTATATTATAAATATATTTATTTTATACAATTTACACCAAGAAGCTTTAAGCGTAGAATGCTTTGTAAAGCAATGAAGAAGACCATATTTGATCCTTATGGACACTACCTTTCACTAAATTCATCAGACTGATTATGTGGAGCACGGTCCCTTTAAAATGTGCTATGTGACCACGCATATAAGCCACTAGTTTTGAAAACTCGTTGGTTTTGTCCGATTCAAGCTCCTTCATTAGTCCATGATAATGGGTTTTGGAGTTTAAGCTCATTTTGGATGAGTTTGTGATTTTAAGTAAAGATATTTTTATTAAAAAAATAGTTATTTTATATTTACATACAGTAATATAAAAATATTTTTAATCATAAAAATTGTTTGAATATAGAAATATAAAATTATTTTTGTACTAGTAAAATCATTAAAAAAATATGCAAAATTATTTTTTTGTATTGTGTTTGGATAAAAAAAAATACTTATTACAAAATTTGAAAATTTTTTTTAATTATATTTAAATTTTCAATATATTTTATTTAGCTTTTTATTAAAAAATTCTTTTATTAAATTTAAATAATCACGAATACATAATAATTTTTAAAAAAAATGAAATTTCGTAATCTTCCATTCTCCAAGTCCTTGTTCACAAGGCTATTAATACCCAAACTCAAATGCAGAGCAGTGCAGTCAACGAGCCTCCCAAAACAATCATCCAATATGCAGTCATTCCCATTTCCAACCCATGATTAAATATCACCCATGATGCTGATCTAAAAGCAAACTTCAAATCAACAAATATCATTCACAGGTACATAACATACCCATATGACCTAATTAGGGTAATCCAATTGCAAAACACATGGTAAAAGGTAAAAGGCAAAATAGGATAAAAGCAAATAAATTGAATCAATCAGAATTCCGGAAAGCAGTGATGAAAGGGAAATCACTAGTGGTGGCCATGACAAAAAGCGCAACGACCGCGAAAGCAAACTGAATGAAGTGTAAGGTAAGACTTCCCAAGGTGCCCGGCATATCCTGTATGTCTGTCATCCTTGTAATGGGTAATGCATTTTCTGTGAGTGGCAGTGCTTCAATTAGGTGAACTGAAGGGCGAACCATGGACAAACACTACCATAGAAAAGGAGAATCAGAATTATCCTTCTATGCTCGAAGTGAAGAGCAAGGAGATGAGGAAGTTTAGTAGGATAATTTGTCTAAAAAAATCTTTCCTATGTTAAGCTTTCAAAAGACAAGTTATAATCATGTCATATGTCATGGTACTTTCATAAAGAATCCCAAAATATGTGAAAGAGTTATGTAGAGACAACTAAGACTCTAAGCCTTGCTATGGCAATGATGCAAAAAGTATTTCTAAACATTATCTTCAAAGCATTTAGAATTTCAGACGTTTAGAGCCATAATAAAATGTTTGAATCCAAATCTTTTACTTTGGCAAAGGAACTCAATTTTTCTTTTTATGTTAGAAACTGAATTTGTTTTAGTCCTAGCAAGCATTTCCTAAGACAAAGCAATTATCCTCACATTAGCATATCTCAAGACAATAGCATCCATATCATGATCGTTTCCATAAACATGCATAACAAAGTCAGAATATTGCAATATGAGTGCATAAGAGATGCACAACCTCTACAACAATACTTTCATAGTTGTGCAATATTTGTAAAGATTTTTAGCCTCATTATTTTCACAAGAATTTCTTTTTATTGCAAAACAAATTCTCAATGTTTCAATCCAAACATTATAAGCATAGAAACTTTTCTAGATTTCACGGATGATTAATTTTAGTCCAATAATGAGATTTTACAAGTGTGAGAAAAGTTTAGGACATGTATTTCATTTTTTCTCAATTTCATGATTCAGTCACCTAAATTTTCAGTGACCTGATAACAAGCACCTAAAAATTTTAATGACTTAACCACAATTTTTCAAAACTCATCAGAAATTAATGAAACTTTCCATTCTAATTCATTATTTTGTCCTGAATATATTTATGTGGTTTTTCTTGAGAAATCACCATTTTAAGCATGTCATTCAAATAAAACAGAGTTTTTTTTTTCAAATATGCCCAACTTAGCACAATATAGAGTTCATAATTCATACCATGCTTAATCATGATCTCTTGACATATCAATCTTCTTTCTAAGGATCCAGTTCCTTTCTTTAAGAAAAGGCTTTATACATTGATGGCCACAAATTAATATTTCACATATTCAAAACTCCTTGCTTATTGAAACCTTGAAGTTACAATTCTAGCTTTACTTCTTTGCTGTCATACTTAATGAGCTTATAGGTGAGCATGTAATACATTCAATTCAGTAACCATAATATAGAGCAACTTCAGGTTATAGTAGTTATATAAAAAAGACACTATCACAATCAACATTGAAATTTCACATTCTTGAACACTCCAATTTCTTTACATTCATAAGATATTTCAATAAAGCACTAAATATTATTATCAACTACATTTGAGCAAAAAATTCAATATATTTTCCATTGTAGCTCATATGATATTATAAGCATTCATCTTTTAGAGATAGCAAACTTGTATTCATATCCATCTTTACACAATTTCATTTTATAACTTGTATCTAATGTGGAATGCATAGGAAATTGATAAAAAGCATTGTGCATCCCCTAACATCATGATATGTGTAAATATTTAAGGCATAATCAAAGCATACAAGGAAGGTAAGGTATGGACATCACCGAATATGTGCACTTTTCCTTTAGCTATAATTATGTATTCATTTCTTCATGAACGTGAACTTGTAGGAACCTCATTTTTGTACTTTCATCATTTATTGTCCAAGAGCTAAACAACATTCTTGACTTTTCATATTTCAGATATATCTACAAAAAAATCATTTCTTTGGTACCCAAAATTGTCTTGGGTCCATGGGTGTTAGCTTTGTTGCCTTTTTGAAGCATGTGTGTCCTTAACTATCCAAACAATCATTGAACCAACATATATGCTTTTTCTTAATGCATTTTCTTAATGCACAAGAGTATGATAAGTGTTCATTTTTGCCATAGTTAGATCATCACATTTGTTTTTTTAGCAAATCATTCAAGTTTTCATTCCTTAAACAAAAAAACTTTTATTTAAGGAATCAATTTCAACTTGTAAATCATTTTTCAATATTTCAACCTTCTTTGAAAATTTTATTTTCATATAAATTCATGAGAGCTTTCAGATTTCCAATTTTGTCAAATAATTTTTAATCACAAAAAAATCATGTTATAACATATAAACCAATCGTTAAGCAATAATTCAAGTATATATCAAAATATGTTAAGTGAAATAATTAATTGAAAATTCAATTAGTGCTTCAAAATGCACAAATGAGTTATAACCCTTTTCCATACCAAAATCATGTTCAATGGAAATTTGAGCCGTATTTCTCACTTTATAACCACAGGCTTGTTGCATGAAGTCATTTGGCTCTAGTGATGTTGTTCCTTGATCTTGATTTTTGAAGGATCTCATTTTCTTACCCATTGCTTCCTCTTATGAGCTTTAAACTTTTGAACTTTAACACATAGCATTGGGTAAGCTTTCAATGATGATTATTCTTTTGCTGGACCAACTTGTTTATCCTTCTTGAGAATTTTCTGCATATTTGAAGTTCTAGAACGAACCTTTGGTGCCCATCTCATCGATCTTGGGTCCTCTAATGTTAGTACTAGAACTTTGAAAGCCTTTAGAAACCCAAATTTGTTTCCTCTTTACATGTGCATTTCTCCTAATGTGACATAAATAAGAAATGTGTCCTTTAAGACCACAATAGTTGCAAACAATTGAAGAATATGCTTTTTGAGAACAAGTTTTAGAAATTCTTGTCTTTTGTTAGATAACATCCTAAATCATTTCTTCTCAAATTTCTTTTTAAATTCACATTTTCATTCCCTTTGAGAAGCTTGGAAATTGACAAATTGAATTTTCAATAAGCAAATAACTTTCAAGTTTTGAATCACAACATTTTGCACATTTGTAATTTAACAAAATTTTCTCATGTGATTCATTAGATGAGCATTGCAACTTACTAGAAAAGTATGTATCATATGCCTTTAAATTCTCTTGAGTCATGTATCGAACATTTTCTTCTGTTTACTTGGTAAGCTCTTCTTAAGACTCTTCTTCTACTTCATTGTTGGTGAAGGATTCATGAGAACTTTCTTCTTCAAGTTGACTTTCATGTATCTCTTTCTTGTTCTCTTGAAAACTATCAACTTTAACATTCTCAACAATGGGGTTAGACTGATATATAACTTTAAGAGTGTCCCAAACATCTTTAGCACTAGAGCAATTTTTAGTTCTAGCATAATCATGTTCATTCAAAGCATTAAATATCATATGCATTGCTCTAATATTTAAAGAAAATAAGTTCTTATCGTACTCATTCTATTCTTTCCTTGGTTTGGAATTGTAATCATCATCTATGACACACCACATGTAATAATTTACAGATTTGATGAAGACTTTCATTCTAACACTCCAATAGGTATAGTTTGCTCCATCAAAAAATGGTGGTGTATATACGCAATAACCTTAAGGAAAGTGTCCCTCGTCAAATTTTCCATTAATACCTGCACAGATCTTTACTCAAGGTGGTTAAGCACAAAAATTAAAGACCCGCTCTAATATCAATTGAAAGACAAGAGGGGGTGAATTGTATTTCTTAACTTATGAATATTCTTTGCCAAATACTAAAGCAATTTGTAACTTCAATTAACTTAGTCTCTTAATGCATTAGATTGAACTGATAAGTTAAAGTTCAAACAAAGATTAATTGTAAGATTCAGTGAACTAACTAATAAAATCTCTTGTGCAGAGAAAATAAATTTAAAGAGCAAGGAGAGACTTAAACACACAGAGATTTATCTTGATTCGACCCCCAATATGTAAGCCTACATCCAATCCTTTTACCACCCAAGGGATTTTTCCACTGTGCTTCAACAATTTACAATTAGTTTTCACATCTCACTAGAAACTGGTAGTTTTCACTGTTCACCATAAATAGGAAGATTTCCCAAACAATCACCCACAACAATACCCAGTGGTTTTCTCCCTTCACCGCAAAGGACTTCCAACAATAAGAATAAGAATAAGTAAATTCCTTTCTAGAAGATTTTTAAATAGGTTCTTATTGTTTTTTTTTTTTTACAAAAACTCTTTTATTCCTCCAAAAACAGGTCAAGTATCAATTAACTCATCCAAAAAATTTTTGTATCAATTAGCTCCCCAAAAAATTAATTTTGTATTATATTCATCTTAATTTGAGGAATTAATTAACACATATAAATCTTTGGGGCAGCCAATCGGATACAAAAAAGAGCAAAAAAATCTTTGGAGAAGTTAATTGATACTGAATCTATCTTTGAGGGAGCAAAATAGGGTTTTTTGTCTCTCTCTTCTTTTTTTTCAAATTGATTCCTACACTTTCATTTCATTTCCAAACTAGTACTTGTTGTCATTAGCCATCTTAATGCCATTAAAAATTTGCTGACTAAGCTAACAGATGCTGACATGTCATTTAGGTCTACCATGTCATTAGGCATGTAATTTTCAATATAGTATATATATGTTTACTTGTTTTCAATTTAGTCCCTATTCAATTTGAGTTTAGGGTTTAGGGTGTTAGCTCCAAGGTTTCACAATTTAAATTAAAGTATTTTAAATGACGTCTTACAAATTTACAAAAATGCAAAATATTTTTATGCTACACCAAATTAATTTTTTTATAAAACATTGTGTAGCAAATTGATTAAAAAGAAAAGAACATATGTATTGCCTTATACTTATCTCACTTATTTATTTGACATATTGTAGAAAATCAAAGGCCTCAAGAGAATGCTTATATGATTGAGTCAAACGAAGAAAAGGAAAGTTAACTTGGAATACAAGTGGAAACAAGTAAAAGTGAAGGATTGAGGTATCCTACCATATAAGTCAAACAAAGAGAAAAAGTTGAAGCATGCTGGAAATCAAATATTGCAAAATAAAGAATACACGCTGGACAAAGACTAAGGAACAAAGAATTATGCGTTTAAAGTATACAATATGAAAAGTCAAGGAAGAAGACAAAAATGAGCATCACGTCATAGGGAGAAAAGCAAGCTTCTGAAATGCATTAATGAGAGAATACAAGAAATTAATGAAAAGCTAAACAAATATTGAAAGAAGCTGACTTACTTTATAGGAAAATATGCAAGACATGTTGTAGAAGAAACTTACGTATTCCCATGTCTTCCTTGATGCTGCCACGTATCTATCTATTAGAGATTAAAATAAACAAGGCAAATTCAAACAAAATGAGAGTCTACCAATCCATTGTGCACTCATACTTACTATAACCATACAAATTGAGAAGGCAAGAAGAAAGAGGTGAAAGGCAATGTCTAGTTTTTCCAACGGATCTATTTGAAGAAAGCATTGAATAGAAGAATGTGAAGCCATTGAAAAATATGGAAGAGACTGAACCAAAGACTCATCCTGTAGTGGTAAAACTTTCATATCTTCTTATATACTGGTTTTTCATCAACTACTTGAGAGAATCAATGTCATAGAAAACCACTGTAAGCGTATTTGTATTAAAACTATAAGAATCAAAAGCATAATTAAGCTAAAAATAAATTCTTAATAGAAGAAAATTTATTGTTTTCTTAAGGAGAGAAGTAGCCCCAAATTTGAGTTATTAGATGAAGGCAATTCAAAAATAGTCTTAGCTATATCCCTAACATACAAGTATATGCATCTTCAAATATACCACCTATATTTTGTCCATCCAAACAATAACATATTTTTTCTTGATCAGGTGTAGTACTGTCAAACGGGACGGGCCAACTTGACCCGCCCCGTTTGAACCACAACCCGCCGAAAAACCAAAGGAAAAAGAAGAATTTGGCGGGTTGGCCCGCCCCAACCCGGCCCGCTATTTTGGGGGGTTACAAATTGTTAAACCCAGTCCACCATTTTAAGCGGGCTGAACAAGCTAACTTAGCGGGCCCAACCCGTTTTAACAGCTCTAATCAGGTGTGGTTGTGTCAATTGATGCCTACTTCAATTAATTTAAATTTTTAATTAAAGACATGTTATCCATATTGATTAGAAAATACACACTCCTAATCCCAATGTTATTAACTTGATTTTGAATTTAAATTTGTGATAATGCACGTACTTAATTATATATCACATGTTCATTTAGGCCAATAAACATGTATTATTTAGTTAAAAAATAGGATAAATTAACATAACCTTTCATAAAATTTAATAATATAATACTTAATATATTTTTTAAATGACATTCAACTTTATTACAGGAATATTAAAAAATTAATTTATTCTTAATATTAATATAATAAATAAATAAAATTAATATTTTCACATATTCATAAAATTAAAGGAGTCGAATGTTACTTTAAAAAAAATCAAATATTATGTTATTAAATTTCAAGAAAATAATGATAAATAATACATTACATTCGTTATATTATATTTCTTGTATTTTTGAAACAACAGACTAATAGCCATTAACATTACACTTGCGATACACTACAAAAGTGAAAAAAATACAAAACAAGTAAATATCAAATCTGTAACACAGGTGTCTAGAGATTAAAGAATATAGAAGTTTAAGAAAGGAAGTCATTATATTCCTATCCTTATCTTAAAATCTTGTATTATACTAATTCTTTAGTTTATCCATTCGGCCGTCAACAACTTTTAGATAAGGCAACGAGACTTTGCCGCGTAACCAAAAATACGGTTTGTCATTTAGCTGTAAGTTGGACAAGGCTTCTAAAGCTTCTTAGATATTTGTTAAAAGTAATATTATTTTTATATTATTTTTTATATTTTAAATTATTTTATAATATATTAATAATTAAAAAAAGGTGTAAGAGTAATATGTAAAAAAATAATATACAAATAATATTGCTCATCTTTTAATAACACAAATAGATAGTAATACAAATATTTGAGGGTAAAATAATTTATCAAATATTTTATTCATCAATTGAGGAATTGATAATGTAAATCGTTGATTGAAATTTTTGACCAAAACTTTATTTAAATTTTTTTTTCTAAGTTATAGTAAATTAGCAATTCAAGTCCGATTAGTTATCCTTTCATTGTCAAGTGCTATCTTTAATCAATTTTTTTTTTATTACCAACATGTGTACTTCAACTATTTTTTTCATTATTACTTTATAACAATTTTAAAATTTTCCCATTCAAGTCATTTTAAAAATTTTATATTCTAAAATAGTGTTTTAAATAATTTCAGAAAATTATTATAAATTATAATAATACAAAAAATGAAATCTCTAAAGAAACTAAAATTTTTTAATTCAAAACTTTTCCTCTGTAGGTGAGTTTATTTCCATTGGGCCTATCGTTTAAATACGGGCTATGCTAAATCACCAGAGATCCATTATAATTTGCTCGAATGTATCCTTATTGTTGGGCTTAATGGGAATATCAATCTAACTTGGATTTGGGGATCCATTGGGCCCAAAGAAAGACACCCTAATTAGTACCTGTTTTCCCCTCCCTCTCATTCTCTCTCATTCCCTCTCCCCTTTTGGACAGTTTTTGTTCCACTATTGCACTTATCTTAAATGAATTCAAAATAGTTACACAGCATTTAGGTGCATAAGGGATCTGATCATCTCAAGGGAAGAACATCATATTGAGAGAGATACAATATGTGAATTCTTGCTTACTTAGTGAGTTTCACTTACTATTGTAGATTTATACATGTTATATTTATTTTTGTTCAACATAACAATATTATATTTTTTTTAATATGAAAAGATCTAAAATCCTGTGCATAACTATATACCATTGCTTAATAAAAGAATTTGAATTTAACAAATTATTTAAATAGAACTACTTGACATTGACCACCACACTCTGGTCTCATGGTAAGGCACTCTCATTCATCTCGCTTATGGATTAATGGTACTAGTGTTTTGATATGCATTATAAATAAAAATTAAAAATTTTGAAACTTTAACTACTCAATATCTTTCAAAAAAAAGGAAAAAATTCAAAACTTTAACTATTCACTATCTCTTAAAAAAGAAAAACGAAAAACTTAAAAGAGTAACATAGGAATGATAGTAGCAAATTTAGTCTAATGATTTACCTTCGAACACATATATATTAGTATAGATTACATAAATTTTATTCATAAAACATGTATAAATTGCTGAAATAGTTGTATTTGAGTTTGACAAAGAAAATTTAGTGGGATTATTTAAATAATGAGATGCAGTCATTTTATAGTTTATGAACAAAAATTGTCATAACTATTTCATAAAAAAAATTGAATTTTTTTTCATTAATTAAATTGTTTTAGAAGAATGATAAAATATTAAATATGATTATTTATAAGTAAGGGGTATGCGCCTGATTAATATTAAATAAGGCAATGAACATATATCATGCAGAAAAAATGATCTTTACATAATTAATTATGAAATTTCTTACCACTAAATTATACCTAGTCATTTATTAATTTCATTTCTATTATATATAGAGCTCATGTCAAAAATCCAAAACATCTATTAATAAAACCCATAAATTATACTTATATAAGTTGCTTTGATTGATAAAATGTGTGCATATAAGGAGACTAAAGCTTGCTTACAATCTATCACCATTATCATAAAGAATAAAAAAACTAATAAACATATACTCTATTAATTAACCATAGTTTTTATATTCCAAGTGGCTTAATCTATTATCTTTTTTAAGTAAATTACCCAAAAGTAGATTTCACTAGACATATAAATAATATGATCTTGTAATGCAATCATAGTGTTTTCTTTGTTCTCATTAATCTATTCACTTATCTTTAGGTTCTATATTCTAGCATTCATTCATATCTTCCGTATTAGCAATTTTAAAGGCAAAATCCAATTATTAAATAAAAAAGAAAAACACTTTTCATTGATAACTTAAACATTGTAACTCATGTTTCCAAGTTATCATTCTTCCAAGTACATATAGTCCTTTTTCTCATAGATAGCCCCAGCAAAGTACAAATTAATTACTATAATTAAATATTTTAAAAATTGGGTCATAGAAGTTTCTAAACTATAATTGCACTTCCAAATATGTTGGAACTAAATTCTTTCGGG
>JASKGM010000013.1:5669837-5684425 GCA_034509205.1 Ceratonia siliqua | reverse complement strand
GGGGTAATGATAGACCCCCAGTTATGGTGACATATGGGAGAAAAGGGAAGGGCAAGAGACCTTACCTAACCAGTATACGTGGCAGTTGATCCATGAGATTTGGGAAGAGGTTAGCCATGGGAGTGAGTGCTGGGATGTTGGGGGTAGTGTGTTGGCCCTGTAGTGCAGGGGTTATAGAGGGGTTTTGGGGGCTGTTGGGGGGAGGAGAGTGTGGAGTAAGGGGAGTCCTAGCGCCCAATAGCTAGGGAAGGGGTCTGAGTGTGTAGCAATTTCTGTCATTTTCAGTCTTCTTGGTGAGAGTCATTTTCAGTATTAAGGAGTATTATAATCCTGTGTGTGGTTGTTAATTTCGTCACTTTCCAGTATTTGGTGTGTTGGAATTCTGGTATATACAGGAGTTCTTTCAGCTAAGTTTCTATCTTTAATATAGCCAGTGTTCTTATTTACTGGTGTAGTAACTGTTTAGCTTGGGTTCCGTCATATTCAAAATTTTAGTCCTATTAGGATACGAATGATTAGGAGTGTTCTAGATAGACCTAATCACGGGCTGGATATTGTCAAATTTGGACCAGGCTTTTCGCTTAAACACAATAATTTGCCCAAGCTCAGCCAGAATCAATATATTGGGCCTGGACCTGGCCTGAAGTCCAATTGAAGTTTTAAAAAATTAATTTAAGAAAGAAAACTTTTTAAGAAATTTTTTGTATGTAAAAGTGTAGTTTAAAAAATAATATGCACTTTTGGACCCAAACATGTTAAAGTTATATAAGATTTATATGCCAAGGTTTCTACAGTTTTCTTTTTGTATAATTGGTCTAGGCTCAGGCCCTAAGTTTCCCATTAGGTCTGAAGCCTGTATTTAATTCAATCCTTTTAGTCCCAAATTGCAACTAGCTACTTGGACCATGATCAGGTTTATTTCTAGACTTTTCCATCAATTTTTTCCCAATTTTGATTGCATTCATACTCAAGCCTTCCAAACAATTCAAGACTCTAGTCTTCTATACTAGTTACCAATTTTTCTTATGTTATGTTTAGTAATTTGTTTAATAATGTGCCTCAATGTAATATGCAGAGGCAAATCAAAAAAGAATCGTTGAAGCCGGTGGTCTTACTTCCTTGCTTATGCTTCTTAGAAGATATGAGGATGAAACTGTTCGCAGAGTAGCAGCTGGGGCTATTGCAAATCTTGCCATGAATGGTGATTGTTAATTAGTAGTTGTATTTCAATATGTTTAAGATTACAAGATCTTGCTCCTTAGTTTGGTAATATAGTATATTATATGTGTGTGGTTTTATGCTTATGATTAATCTTAGTTTTGATGTTGCTTTCCTTCCTTTTGTGGCAATACAGTAGCCAATCAAGAACTTATAATGGCTGAAGGCGGAATTACTCTCTTATCAATGACTGCATCTGATGCTGAAGATCCACAAACTCTTCGAATGGTGGCCGGGGCTATTGCTAATCTATGTGGAAATGGTATATTTACTTCTTTTCTAGTCATTCGTGTTGCTAAATCCCTGAAAATATATTGTTAGCTATCAAATAGAAATTGGAAAGAATACTTACAAGTGACAACACTAACATACTGATTATTAGTTCTACTAGTTACCATGCATTTTATATTTAAATTTTAAAGGATCTAATTGTAAAGGCGTTTGCTCCCCTACTCTGGAGCATTTTGTTTTTTAATTTTTTAATTTTTATTATATTTTTTATTTTAAGAAATAAGTTTGAAGAATATAAGAAAAATATGAAAAAATAAAAAAAGAAGTCAAGAGATTTTTTTTTAAGTTTTTTTTGTTTTTTTAATTTCTTTTTTAAATTATTTTTATTAATTATGTTTAGAAATTTTTAAAAAAATATTTACTTTCTTTTTTTATTTTTTTCAAATTTTTTTAATTTCTTTGAACTTATTTCTAAAATTAAAAAATATAAAAAAAATTAAAAAATAAAAACTTAAAATTTAAAAAATAAAAAATCCTACTCTGGAGTATAAATACTCCAGAGTAGGATAGAAATTCCCAATTGTAAAATAGTAATTGTAATTTTTTGTTTAATTGAATTAAGATAGGAATAAATTATTGATTCATATTGTATTTTTTAACCAAATAATTTTAACAATAGTAGATGTTAAAAGTAAATTTAGATAAGAGAATTTTGAATTAGATTAGATTAGGATAAGAATATGTATAAAACTTATATTTATCAAGGATATGAATATAAGTGTAACGTGATAATTGATAAATAAATGATATTTTTTGAATGATATTTACACTTTCTGGATACCACTGGACATACGACACATGTCACTGTTTGGTGAAGAGTTTGTATATATAAGTTTCTATCTCTATCATGAATAAACAAGCTTACAAATTTTTATAGTAATTTGAAATTATTTTGTACTTGATCAAAATATGTTAAAACTAACATACAATGTTTTTTTT
This sequence comes from Ceratonia siliqua, assembly GCA_034509205.1. Classification (NCBI taxonomy): domain Eukaryota; kingdom Viridiplantae; phylum Streptophyta; class Magnoliopsida; order Fabales; family Fabaceae; genus Ceratonia; species Ceratonia siliqua. The sequence goes on along the minus strand of JASKGM010000013.1, from coordinate 5,681,977 downwards.
CAAATAGTAAAAATCAATCTATATATATTCCTGTTGTCAAAATTTTTCTAAGATTTGATGTACAAGATCAATATGATAATTACTTATACTTCAACAACTGGATTAATGAAAGGTGATTTCTCCCCTACTCCCAAGAGTAGGGGAGAAATTTAATTTATTTTTATTTTTATTTTTGTTTTTTTAATTTTTTAAACATTTTTTATTTTAAGAAATAATTTAAAAGAATTATAAAAAAAAGTAAAAAAAGTAAAATTAAAATTAAAAATAATTTTGTATCAAAAATATTTAAAAATAAATAAAAATATTTCTTTTCATTTATTTTTTTATATTTTTTAAAATTATTTCTTAAAATAAAAAATATAAAAAAATAAAAAAACTTAAGAATTAAATTTTAAAAAATAAAAAAGCTCCTCCTGAGTAGCAATACTCAGGAGGAGCTTAGAATCCCCCTTAATGAAAATCAAATTCTATACCAAGATGTTAAAATGTGGGTCAAGTTTTATACATGTTAAAATGTGAGTAGCTGTTTATGGGAAAATCAATTGTTTTTACAAATCCATATGTTGCTTGGTCCTACTTTATAAAAATTTAAATTGTTGATTTTGTCATCTACAATGATTCACCTTTATATCTAAAGTGCAGGGTAACAATTAAGTCAGTTCATGTAAAATTCAATGGTTAGGATTATATATATATACCATTGGATTGTTCCTATCATGTATATTATACTCACAGTTTTACATTAATTCAAAGTTTATATCCCATTAATATATCATAAAATTAACATACAATATAGTTTTTAAATATCATAAACAATTAATTATTTGATAGCATGCTTTATTATTATTATTATTTTTTAATTTTTATGTAAGATCAACATATATTACTTGTAATTTAATGGTTGGATTAATGAAAATCACATCCTTTTATAAGATATTGAGAGATGGAAGTGTATGTGTTTTTATAAAATTGAAAAACAATAAGCATATAGTCAAATAGTTGTGTTTCTTTTTTTGTGCTAAAAATACGTTGTATGTTAACTGTAAGACATATTTTTGGGGTACAAACAATTTTGGATCAATGTAAAATTGTGACCATGATGATATTCATGATTGAAATTTTAAATTTGATGGATTTTGTTGAAATTCATCCTATAAAAATTTATTCAATCGTTTAATATTAATGTTAGTTTATGCCGTTGTTAATATATCCCTCCTTGTGTCTATATATATATTCCATAATCTTTAAATGTTTAATGATCTTGGTGAAAAATTTCCTTCTCCACATAGATAAGAGACAAAAGTAACCTTGTATACTTGCTGCATCACATAACACAATCTGCATGTCCAGAGAGATTTAATTTGCATAATATTAGAAAGAAAAAAATTTGAAACTTTTTTTACTTTCTATTACAGAGATTCCAAGAGTCTGTTTTTATTTTCCATTACTTATCTTAGCTGCTGTGCTGAAATGTATTAGGTGAAGTTGCTAGCTTCATGTCAATGTTCTTCATTCTGGTGTTCTTGTTAGGTTAAGTGGTACTGGAATATTGTGCTGTCACCTGTAGATTTTACATTGGAAATCATGTTTATTCTTCACATTATCATTACTCTAGATTTCAATGTTAATTATATTTACAATTTTGTCTTAATGCTCCTCATCCAGATAAGTTATTAATGAAGCTGAGATCTCAAGGAGGCATAAAGGCTTTACTGGGCATTGTAAGATGTGGACATCCTGATGTTCTTTCCCAAGTTGCACGAGGAATTGCCAACTTTGCAAAATGCGAGTCCCGTGCATCTAGTCAAGGTTTGCTTTCCTTCCTGTGAGTATAGATTACCAGTGGTAAAAGTTTCAAAATGGAGATGTGTTAAATTAGATGGAAAATGCCAAAATGGACAGAGATTTTACTTGGCACCTGCCATCAAAATGTTTTGTTAATTTTAAGGTGATTTTTCTGTTTCTAAGGAAGTCATTGCCTGCCATCAATTTCCTTTACTCCGGGCTCGAAATGTGCCATGCAAGCTAAGCACTAGCTAGTTTGAGCTCAGCTCATTTGATAAATGACCTTCTCATTATAAATGATTCTATATTGTGAATTATATATTATGTACAATACACTATCAATAATTATATTATTATTTCTAATTGAGCTTTTAGCAAGTCAAACTGAACTGTACATTGAAATTCCTTAACTCACTCATTTAGTAAAGGTACTTGTTATGTTACTCATAATACTTTTGGAGTAGCATTTTATTTTTTTATTTTTTATTTTAAGAAAAAATTTAAAAGAATCTAAAAAAATAAAAATAAAATTCCATAACACAAGTATTCAAAAATAAATCAAAAAACAAAGTAAAAAAAAATAAAAATTTTCTTTTGGTTTTTTTTTCTAATTTTTTTAATTGTTTCTTAAAATAAAAATTATAAGAAATGCCCTTGGAGTTGCATAGAAAAGCCCTAAATGAGCTTCAATCTAAATTCATGAGCCGAGCCAATTTGAGTTCTAAGCAAGCCGAATCTGAGTAACTCACTAAAAGCCCTAGTCACTCATAGCCTTAATTCCACTGCAACCCCACCACCGAAGACAATTAATGGAACAGACATTTTGTTGAGTGTAGCCTGATAATTAAGTTTTGCACTCACAGGAACAAAAAGTGGCAAATCTTTTTTGGTAGAAGATGGTGCACTTCCATGGATAGTACAAAATGCTAATAATGAAGCTGCACCAATCAGGCGCCACATTGAGCTTGCACTCTGCCACTTGGCACAGCATGGTAACAGGACTTCTCACCATGTTTTTTAAGTTTGGGTTATTTTCATTCAGGTGCCTTTAGAGATGTTGTACGGTATTTCATGAGATTTATTTTCCTACCCTAAAAAATTTCAGAACAGTGCTTTATCAGGCAAATCTCATGGTTCTGGAATATGGTGCCTTAAATAATTTTCTCTTATAGTTTTTCAGAAATATCTACTTGCATGAATTCAAGCAATTGAGCTTATGAAATTTGCAGAAGTGAATGCAAAAGACATGATCAGTGGAGGTGCCCTTTGGGAGCTTGTTCGGATTTCAAGGGATTGTTCACGAGAGGACATTCGGAGCCTCGCCCGTCGGACTCTGAACTCTATCCCCACATTCAAATCTGAGTTACGGCGATTACGTGTAGAGTATTGATTTCCAATCTTGCTGGGATTAATTCTATTTTTGGCCTGCAGCTTGGTGAGACTGATCTGCTTATACTCTGCGTCTGAGGGTTGCTTGATCAGTTGATGTTCACCTTGCTATTTTTGTGCAAGAAATGGGATAGCTTGTTCTTTGTAGTTTCTAGCCATCATTGAGCTAGAATGTCTAATATGATATTGATGTATATTGATAAAAGGGGAAATGAGGCTGTTGGGTAGGAGAGAACTGGTGATAATTTGTTCAATTTAGTATGGGCTAGTCATAATTTGACCATCCATCCCTTTCTGTTCTGGAAATTACATGGAGCTGACCAATATTGTATTATATTGATTTGTGTAAGTAATGAAAATCATCATTTTTTGTTATTGTTGTTGTCATGTATAAGTAATGAATATGATCATTTTGAGTTTTTAAAGTATTTAAGTTTTGATGGTTAATAATTCAATTATAAGAGTTAATTATTTTAGGATTTTCTAGAGGTATTGTAATTAAAATGTATTTTACGAGATTCACTTTTTTTTTTTAATGTTTTATAATTTTAGAATGATATTATATTAAAAAGAATATTAAAGTTCTTGAACTACTTGAACAGAACTAGTTTTAATTAATAATTAAATGAATTCCAATGCAATTGGATTTGGACCTTCTCAATTTCTTAAGAAATTAAAGTATCAATTTTGAAGAGAAAAAAAAATATGCATGAATTTAAAATTAAAAAAAAAATAGTAAAATTTACTAATTAGTATATATGTATTATGTCTTTTTCGATCCAAAATTAAAACTATAAATTTGGAAAATTTTCTAATCTATAATTGATGGTTACATTTCTTTTATTATACACTTTCATATATAATTTGGGTCTTAAGCAAGTAATGAATAATTAATGTCATAATCAAATTAAGTAACAATTTTGAATTATTGGTTTACGAGATTCAATCTCAATCCCACCAAAAATCCTAGTAAGTATTGATTTACATATTGGGTACTTTGGTATCCTATGTCAAAGTAGTGTCACATTCATCATATCCAAAAAACAATTTAGCCAATAACATTTGCACTTGTCATTTTCTTTTGGTCAATATTTTCACTTGTCATTATCAGAGTATAGTTTGAAATTGAATCAACAATTTATTCAAACTTCCACCAAAATTCACTGTCAAACTCTTTAAATTTATTGCACCATTCCTTAAAAAGTCTACTACATCTATTATTTTTTTGATAGTGAAAGTGGCATTTATAATTTAATATGACACACTATAATGAGATATCACATTATTGAGATACAAAACTAAACTTTAAAATATAATTTATAATAGATTTTAAATCTTTTCAAACTTTTGATAGAAATAATTTTTTTCAATAATGTTTAATTAATCCTTTCCCTAAATTCTTCTATTTTTTTTATCAAAATTATATTAAATGAGTTAATACCTAATAGTAGTAGTAATTAGTAATAATTATTAGTTTTATAAATTATATCGGTAATTAAATTAAAAAGATGAGCGATTCATATTCAATAATTATACTAAGATTCAATCAAAAACAAAATAGATGAAGATTTTAATTTTTAATATATATTTATATGACATTTTTCACTTGATAAAATATTAAAGATTTATATTTAACATTATTGTTGATTATATAAATTTTTTTATATTAATTAAATAATAAAAACATTTCCTCACCCAAAATATTATGTAATAGTAAGGAGTTATATATAATAATTTGTAACATTTTAGTTACATGACACATTATAATGAGATATCACATTATTGAGTTACAAAACTAAACTTCAAAGTAAAAGTCACAATAAATCTTAAATCTATACTTTCCATAAAAAGATTTTAATTGATGTTTAAATAATGATTTATTTAAACTCTATATATCATATATCAAATTTATATTAAATTATGTCAATAGTATAGGAATGTTTGTTAGCTTTTGATCATACACACATCTATTATTTATAATAATATTAATAAAATCGGAAGTTAAGAAGAGATTAGAGATGGAGTGTGATATTTCACCAAGTGGCCGCATGCCTATATTTTGGAATAGATTTCAACAAGTGTCATATTTACGTACAGTAAAGTAAATTTATTCTACATACATATATATATATATATATATATATATATATATATATATACCATAAAAGGGACAGGATCGTAAGAGAGAGAGAGATAGCCTTAAATATGGACAGTGTATTGCTAAAATAGAAGATTTACAAGATAATGACTTGAAACTTACAAATAGAGCTTCAAACAAATTCTTCAAATCTTACAAGAAAGATGGAAGGAATTTTGAACGATGCTTATAACTGAAAATGATATGCCTTTTTATAGGGAAGGCACTCTTACATTTGTATTTCATTTGAAATTCATTTGCACTTCATTTGCTGTAAAATATTCTCAACAATCTGACTGTAACTTTTCCTTTTGCTTTTTTTGCCTTTTCCTGCTAGTTATTTCTATCTTTTCATACTTTTTCTGCTAGTTCTTTTGCTTTACTTGAGACACTAGGACATTAGTTGTAAAGAAAATTATAGCTGAGTGTCGGCACCATAAAATAAGTGTCATCTGGCTATCAAGGAAATTCTTCGCTGAAGTCGTTGAAATGCAAATGAATCTTTTACAGCAAATGAAATGCAAATGAATTTCAAATGAAATACAAATGTAAGAGTGCATTCCCTATAAAAGGCATCTCATTTTCAGTTATAAGCATCGTTCAAATTTCCTTCCATCTTTCTTCTAAGATTTGAAGAATTTGTTCGAAGCTTTATTTGTAAGTTTTAAGTCATTATCTTGTAAATCTTTTGTTTCAGCAATACACTATCCATATTTAAAGCTATCTCTCTCTCTCTCTCTCTCTCTCTCTCTCTTATGATCCTGTCCCTTTTATGGTATAAGAGCCTAGTTATTTTGATAAACTGATAAAGTCTTACTGCATCTGTTTTTTGCATCTTGCATTTGTTTTGAACTTGGTGAAAACGTTAGTAAGCCATATAGGTGGTTCCGGTAGTGTTGTAAGTTCGTTAGTTTAACTTAGGTGTTCCCGTCAAATCAAGAACAACATAAGTGTTGGGAGCAAGACAATAGCTACAGTAAAATTTGTTGGTTTAGAAGAATAATCCCAGGTTCAGATAGCAATATAAGTCATAGGAGTTTAAGCCAGAGAAGTTTTAGCTTGACCTTCAAATATAAGTCAAGAGGAGCCTACAAAAATAAGAGAAATTTTAGAAGATCAAGTCATAAATAAAACCGAACTCACTAGTCAGAATATACAGGAACAGCTTCGGAATTGGTCTATGCCAACCTTTAAGATAGAAGAAATTTATAGGAAAATAACCTTTGATTTTTCCTACATCACCCAAACAATAGAAAAAGAAATCGGTACTACCAAAAGTAGACAAGCTGTTTTTGTAATACCTGAGTCAATAATTAAGTATAAAGACAGATATCAATGGACGCATTTAGGGAAGATCCAAGTATCAATAAAACTTAATTTTAGAAATGGATTAAACAAACCAGTATTTGTTTGTTTAAGAGATAGAAGACAAATAAATTTTAAAGATTCCATTGTAGGAGTTATACAGACAAATCTACATAATGGGCCAGCCTACTTTGATTGTTTCCCTATTATGTAGCAAAGATAAAAGACTATAATATCAGAAACACATTAGTCCTAGAAGTAGGATCTGATGCTACATGGGAAAAAGGGACAACGCCCATGGGTATCCAATATAGAATGACCTTTAAGCTTACAAAGACACATCAAAATTTTAAGGCAATAAAAGAATCACCAAAAGGTGAAACAATGCTCATAGAATTAGGAGACCCTTCGATTACTACAGTATTAGTACCAAAAACTTTAAAATATGAAGAAATAGAATTTCCTACAGACTGAAAATTTCCTAAGCTTGTAAGTCCTACACCCTTAAGAAAACTAGAAATTGATGATATTACCCAAACGCCTGAAGGAGACATATCTATTACCATGCTTAATATATCAGTTTCTTCTTCAAGCATAAGCTCAAGACAACCCACACCCATCTCTAATCCTAGAAGATCGGTAGACAATGTCACAACGTGACGGCCAGTGAAATAGCCATCATTTATGACTTTGGGTGCGTAAGGGAATACGCAAAGAAAATAGGAGTGGCCACCAATTAATTAGAAGGATAATTGGGATCCTAAAAAGTAAAGAAAAACTGGCCCTTTGAACCAGAGGAAGGGTTCGGGAGTCTAATTACGTGTGGGGAAGGTGTCAGGCAACCCACAACGTCCATCCCTAAGGATGGTTATCTTAAATCGTTCGTGCTTTTAAAATTTTTAATTTATTTAAATTACCCCTTTTTATTGATAAAATAATGATGGAGAAAGATGGAAAAAGAAATAATTAGACCTGCCTTACCAAGTAAGTGCCTATGTACCCCGAAAGGGATCAAAGTCAACGTAGTTCAATTAGGCGAGATCTGTGATCTCAGACCTGGGCATGTTATGACATTAGGGGAATATGAAATTCTACTTAAAGCCTGAAAAACGAATTAGGAATGGACATCGAGAAGAATATGCCTCCACTGAATGCCCAACAGAATTGAGACTTTGGGAAAAATTCCACTTGAAGTCTAAGAAAAGGAATAAGTGGGACCTTGGGGAAGATGAACTTCCACTGAAAGCCCGTGGGATTTTAGGACATTAGGGAGTATATAATTCCACTGGATGTCACAAAGATTAGGACTTTAGAGAAGGTAAACAAACTTATACTAAAAGTCCTTTGAAAGTTGGGTCATTGGGGCAGGAAGTGAATTTTTTTTTTATAAATATAGGGGTCAAAATGTAATTTACATAAGTAATGGGACCAAAACATAATTCTTGAAAGATTGAGGGCTAAAATGGTATTATTGAAAATATTGAGGACCAAACTTAAATTCTTGAAAGTAATGGGATCAAATCATAATTTTTGAAAGTATTGGGGTTGGAATAAGATTTCTCAAACTATTGAAGTCAAAGTTTGAATTTTCAAAATATTAGAATTATAACTTGAATTTTGAAAGCATTAATAATTAAAGCCCCTTTTCCATTAAAAAAGAAATCCTCAAAATTGGGTAGAAGTTATTGGGCTTTCACAACTTTTGATTGGAAATTGTCCAATTGGGCCTTTGGGGTTCCCAGTCTAATTTCGCCATTCTAAAAAAAAGCCTTAAAAAAAACTTTGGCTTAATATTTTGAGCATGTTTTGGCCGTTGGAGCCCATTTCATACAGACTTGTATTTTAAGAAAGAAAATTTTATAGAACCCCATTTCATGGACCATGTTATCAGCTATCATGCACTCCTGTGCCAGAATTAAACCTCAAAGATCCGGAGGTCTCTATAAGTCAGCCTTGAATACCATCAGAGGCCCTAGTTAGTTTTATATATGACAATTCCACATGATCTAATACCCTTCAGAGGGAACACTAACACTATCAATTTAGGATCAACTTTAACAGGTTAATTCAAAAGCAATGCTGTCAAAAACTAGCCTTTCCGTTATTAGGATTATCCTCAATAGTAAACTAAACATGTTAGTAGTATTATCCTAGAAACGAGGCTAACAGGATGACCAAGATAACACTCTCAATGCAAACCAAAACATTCCAGAATTGATTCCCAAAGCAAATAAGCCGAGTTGATAGAATTATCAAAGCAAGATTATCTTTAGAAAATAAACTATTCTGAAATAGTCTGGCACTCATACAATATCAAAATCTGGTGATCTAGGCAGCAAATAGATGCATAAATACATAATATAGAGATAGGACTTTCATCCTACTTTAAACACCAGAGTAAATCCATCCAGTTTAAACTTAGGATTATACATCAAAAGAGAAACAAAACGGCAAGAAACAGATGAATTAAATTCAATTCGTAAAATCCCAGTGGTAAAACGAAACCAAAATCTAAACCTTGGATGCTAGCAAATGGGGGTGAATGTGTTAACTAAGCCAACAGCAAAATCCCGGGAACCCCTATTACAAAATCCCCCTCTGTATTGGCTCTCAAATCACAAAAAAACTTAGCCTAATCTCAGATAACCAATCTCTCTTTCTCTCAGTCTCCTCGATTCTCGAGTGCGTCTTCGTCTCCAGTTGGCTCTTCCTCTCCCTCCTTTCCTCTTCTGAAAAGCTCTTCTTATAGCCGAAGATCAGAACCCCATTCCCTGAATTGGTTCCCTTCATTATGGCATGATTCGACGTGAAACCATCAATTTTTTGATATGATTTCTGGTTTAATGGTGACGAAGAAAAATTCCCGGTGATTGAAAGGAAGACAGCGGATCAACAGAGGTGGAACGAGTGAGTTTTGTGGCATGGGATGGAGAGAAGTTCGCCAGTGATTTAGGGGAGAGACAGAGAGAGATCCGCGGTGCCTGCTGAGGCCTGAGTTAAGGAGAAGATGGAGTAAGGGCAAGGAGAATAGGGGCTGATGGAGGTGGAAGAGGCGCGGGGGGTTGAGGTAATTTGGGGGTTCGGGATTATGGCAACTGGGTTGTGGGTTGGAGGATCCGGTGGGTTAAGGGAGTTGGGCTGGTCTGGGTAGGTGCATTGGGCTTGGGCTGATTGGTGGGCTTCCCCTTTTTTCTTTTTTCTTTTTCAGTTGGGCTGGACCTTTTCAGAATTTTTTTCTCTTTTTTTTGTTTTTTTTAAATTAACTTAATTAATTTTTTTATTTAATCAATTTTTTTTATTTAATTAGTTTTTTTTAGATTTTATTATTTAATTTCGTTATCGATTAATTTAAATCCTTGGACAAAATTAGGTATTTACAGTTGCCCCTATTTTCTTGATTCTTTGATGAGGTAAAGATGAATGATCGGCGATTTTTCATATTTTCCTGGAAAGAACAAGTTAAGACATAACAGAGATTTTGTCAAAGAGTACGTAAAAATGGCCAAGGATGTTTCAATTGAAGCCATGGAGAATTATGGGTCAGGAAATTAGGAATTCAGTATGGAATAACTCGTCACACTAAATAACCTGAAACTAGTACAAAAGCATTGATGTACACAGTAAAAAGAGGAATCGCATACACGGTAACTTGAAAGGAAACTGATACGGAGAATTCGCGTACACAGTAAATTAATAGGAACCGGTATGGAGGAATCGCATACACGGTAACTTGAAAGGAAACTAGTACGGAGAATTCGCTTACACAGTAAATTAATAGGAAACCAGTACGGAGAATTCGTGTACACGGTAACTTGAAAGAAAACTGGTATAGAAGATTCACGTACACAGTAAATTAATAGGAACCGGTACGGAAGAATCGCATACACGGTAACTTGAAAGGAAACTGGTACGGATAATTCGCGTACACAGTAAATTAATAGGAACCGATACGGAGGAATCGCATACATGGTAACTTGAAAGAAAACTGGTACGGAGAATTCGTGTATATAGTAAATTAATAGGAACCGGTATTGAGGAATCGCAAAATATGAGTCACCTGTTCTATACTTATGTTAAATGATGCTTTAACAAATATGATGCTAATGCAAGAAAGATAGTGTGGGACAGAGTCAGCTCTTTGAAATAAAATTTTGAAATATGCATTATGATCCCAAGAAAGGCCTGCCAAGCGCATTCCCTTTCTGTCATTCTCTTGTATTCTTATGAAACTCTATCAAGCCAGTCAGAAGTATTTATTCTCGGTACCTGGGCATTATTATTTTATACTTTGAATCTGTTCATTTGGATAAAGGTTTTGAAATCAAACCAAACTGATCAAAAGGGTCTTCGCTATTTTTTTGGGGCGAGACAATCACATCCAAGCAATATGAAGTAGTATGCAGTTTTTAAATTCGAATGTTATTCAAAGAAAAAGATAATTAAGACAAAAGTCAATTAAATGAATATAACTTCTTTTATTTGCATAAAACTTGTCAGCCAAAGTGTCTTGAATACAAATTCTTCTGTCATTGATGACCGAATGTCCAATCAACGGAAAGGAAATATTTAAACAGTCTATAATTGTAAGTATTGAATCTTCTAGAATTTTACATCGACGAGAAAACAAAAACAAAGGAAATTTCATCTCCACTAGATTCCTCGATGTCCATAAACACTCGGTTCTCATATCAAAACTGATATGTATCTTCGATTTCTTTGAAGGAGGTAGTGCCGATGCCAATGAACACTCTTCAAAATTGCCTCGGTACTCTTCAAAATTACCCCAGTTGTGATGAATGCCCAATTGCCCCAATTTTGACTTGTGGGTTCTCGTTGATTCATGTATCACTTCTACCACTTAAGCCGCCCTTTCAGGTTTTCGACTTAGGGGTGTTTTTCTCTCTCTTATTTTTGTGCCTAACTTTTGCCTAGGCTGCCTTCTCAGGTTTTCAACCTAGCGGCATTTTTTTTTTAAATTCTGTCAAGCATAATAGCATTTAACTGCATTAGAATTAATTGGCCTAGCCAATTCTTGCCCGTCCATGTTAATGAGAATTAAGGCTTCACCTTAAAGGGCTTGTTTGACCATATACGGCCCCTCAGACCCGGAAGCCCACTTTCCCCTGGCATCTTCCTGGTTAAGGAGAATTTTCTGAAGTACTAAGTCCCCGGTTTGGAATTCCTGTGGCCGTACTTTTTTATTGAAAGCGCGAGCCATCCTTTTTTGGTATAATTAACTGTGGCATATGGTAGACAATCGTCTTTCTTCAATTAAATTCAACTGCTCATATCGAGCTTCAATCCATTTAGTTTCTTCAAGCTGTGCTTCCATAAGTACCCTTAACGAAGGAATTTCTACTTCAATGGGAGTCATTGCTTCCATTTCGTATACTAATGAATATGGCGTTGCCCCAGTCGACGATCTGATGCAAGTACGGTATGCATATAGTGCGTATGGCAACTTTTCATGCCAATCCTTGTAGTTGACCACCATTTTCCCCAATATTTTCTTGAGGTTTTTATT
>JASKGM010000013.1:5623827-5668989 GCA_034509205.1 Ceratonia siliqua | reverse complement strand
AAATTCCATCTGCTGGAAAAGAGAACAACAAAGAGAGAATATCTGCACACCAATTGTGATGAAAGAGCAAACTGTTACAGTCTAACAGGGGAGATAAGATATAGTAGCGCAAGGTGACCATTAGCTAGAAATTAGAAAAGAAACATGAGAAAGTCGAGAGCTTATTTGAAATTCCATCTGCTGGAAAAGAGAACAACAAAGAGAGAATATCTGCACACCAATTGTGATGAAAGAGCAAACTGTTATAGTCTAACAGGGGAGATAAGATATAGCAGCGCAAGGTGACCATTAGCTAGAAATTAGAAAAGAAATGTAAGTCTCCCTCACCCCATTTTGATTGTAGTATCTACCAAATAGTTGTGAACCAAGTAATGTGGTGAAATGTATCATTTTCTTCTGGAATAACTTTAATAACCCATGATGGAAAATAAAATAAGGATTATTATATGAATTAGCACAAGAGGGAATGACTTACTGATATGGAGAAATAGAAACGGTGTGATATAGTCCAGTGATGGAAGAATGATACAAAATGAAAAGTTAGAATGTTTGACAATAAATACCCTGCTACATGGTGTTTGAGCAACCAATTGATTATGTTTTAAGCCTTAAATTTTTATTGTTGTTGGAGAGTATTCTTAGTTGAAATAAGTTATATTGGGGCTTGAGTGGCTTGAATTATATATCCTGGTATAATGTTAGTGAAGTTGGGAAGCAAATTGAAACAAGGTTGGATGACATATCTCTTTAGTCACAATTTTATGTGTCTTTAGAAAAGGGTATTGATGGGAAATATTAAAATAAGAAGAATTATGGCATAAAAGATTAAAGATACTCTAATACTATATGGGTTAGTATAAACGTAGAATTCATTAATTTCAACAAATGAAAACCATTGGGAAGGAGAGAGATTCTTAGTGATATTATGTGTTAGTCTTAAGATGTTCAATGATATGAATTAAAGAGGTTTGCTTAACTCTAGCTCTAAAACAAGTAAATTTTATTTTGTGGTTTTGATTCCAATCCTTTAATTATGGTGTTAGAATGAGAGAGTTCCAAGAAATTCCTCCTAGAATCTTCAAAGGTTGAAATTGATTCAAGGAAGCCTTCAAGGATGAAAGGCAAACTTTGCGGTCCTTAAGTTATGGCTTAGAGATCAAAATCCTCAAGTATTGTGGCAATGGGTTCCAAGGTTCAGGTTAATAAGGTGAGTGAAAATTCTCTGCCCTTGGTTACAAGAATGTTCTATATATATATATATATATATATATATTGCTTATTTTGTCTGTGGGTACCAATCCAAATTGTTCTTTAATGATGTTATCTTGATTTCTAAACTTAAAGTGTTATTGTTCTTTTATTGTTTTAATTGTAAAGAGGTAAATGGAAATAGGTTTGGTGTTGTATAAGTAAGGAATTGTTACAAGGTGCCTTAATATATGATTTCTTGTGAGCTATAAAGTATTTTAGCATTAAATTCTGGTTTCATTAGTTATATGATATGAATGGACATTATTTTAAATCTTTTATGATATTTTATTATTTCCAGCAAAAAATATAATGTGAGTTATGAAATTATAAAGTAGTTTTTGGTGGATCCTCTGCTACTTCTATAGAGGAACCTTAGGTGCACCTAGCTTATCTGGATGTCCATAGACTATGTTATGGAATATTACCATCTGTGAGCTTAGCTCCAGATTGGAATATCTATATCTGACTAGGAGCTCTACTTCAAAAATGAACATATCTTTCATGTTATTTGTACATGTTAGAGTTCCTCATGTAAAGAGGCATTGAATTTATCCTTCCGGTCATGTTTTATTTTAGTTGAGCATATTTTTCACTGTGTTAAGTTCGGACATACTTAATGTTCATAATGTGATTTCTATTCTGGACAAAAAGTTCGATATTGACCTAAAACTTAATTAATTCCTTGGATAGTTCCAGCTTGATTTTTGTTTCGGTGAAATATAATATTGATTTGATTTTAGTTTTTACTTGGAATTCAATATACTTTCATCTACACTTACTTATAATAAATAGATTTAATTTATTTTCATACTTGTACCCTCGAGTAGAGGTTCCATCTCACTGAGTCTATGACTCACCCTTCCCTCATTTTTTTTCCCAGTTTATATTGCGGGCATTCCTGGATGACAAGTGGAGCAATAGCTAGGGTCTTGGACAGTTGGAGTAGATTATGCATGGTCTTGTGTTGATATCAAGTTTTACATATTATTGTGTGTTGTGTCTTTGTTAAGGCATTATACATGTGAAGGCTTGTGGATGCCATTTTATGGGTGGTTTCCTACGCCGGTTACGTACTCAAGATTGGGGCGTGACAGTTACTATGCTGTTATGTGAGTTTGTATGAAATTTCACTATATCACAGCTTCATTGAGAGTGTTATTAAAAAGAACTTACTGCCATTTGCATTATCTATCACTCCTGGATACTCATTGTTCTACTATAGTATTGAATTGCTCTGATGTGTTTTCTATGGTGATGAAGTAAGAGAAAAATATTAAGCTATATTTTAGGGAGAGTACCATGAAATTCTGGTATATGAAATTTGAAAATTTGCTCTATATATGCTTTACATTGTTTTGAAAATATTTTAGGAGCACAAGCACCAAAATTGATGAGGTTCTTGAAATGAAGAAATGGAGACATGCTTTATCTTTTATAGGAAAGTATAAACAACTCTTATTTCCCTTATCTTTGAATGCCTCCATATCTATTTAAGTTGCAATGATTGCCTAATGTTATGATAACATGTTTCAATTTAAAGTTCTTATGCTTCTTGATATTTCTATGGTTGAGATTTTCTTTAACAAGAAGCTGAAAATACTTCATGCTTAGATCTCTTTGAACTTAATGATACCCAAAAAATCGAAAGAATTAGAATGATAACTTCTTGATGCTAAAAGAGAGCTTGATATTGATTTAAATTTGATTATTGCTCTTTATGTACCATGTTCGTGTTAATTATCAATTTGAGCTTATTAAGTATATCTTTGAAATATATGGCTGTAATCTCTCTATGATACCTTATGCTTAAATGGTTTTGAATTTCAATGGTATCCAAAAGTAAAGAAAGATAAAAGAGAACTTCTTGGTACTAAAAGACAACTTAGTAAGATCATTATTGATTTAAATTTGAATATTAGTCTCCGTGTCCCATAATTTAAGCTCATTGTAATATCATGCTAAGCCTATTTTAATTATGAATGATTAAGATCACTATGAGATATATGAATCCGTTTTCCAGATCTTGTTTATTTTAAAAGATTCAATGCTCTATGAGTTAATGCACTGACTTATATTTTGTGAAAATTTGTGGAGATGGGTATATATCTTGTATCTTCACTTTTGAATGTCTTGAGAAACATATTTCATGTAAAGTGCTACATAAGAGGATTTCTAGAATACAAAAACAATACAGTGACAAGTTGACAAGATGGCTTGAACTACATCATATAGGGGGAGAATTTCTTTACCCTTCTCTATTAAATTCTTGTCAAGCTTTGAAATAGAACCTTATGAAAAATCATTGGGTTGCAAACTATGCTTCAATTTCTTGTTTTTACATGCAACAAATGATATTGTTTATAAATGTTTTTCCTATGCCTAATCTCCTAAGTCCTATCATGCCTTCTTACTTATATATCTTTTAAATGCTGGACTTTTGATGATGCAAAAAAGAAGGGAAATAAATATGCAAAACATTGATGTTTTGAATGTTTAGAAGAAAAGAAAAGAAACTCTCTTATTATATCTTTAAGCTTATTATCTGTGTTCATATCTGGATATTGAACTTTATTTGAAAATCTTAGGAAAATGGAGTAAATGCTTAATGAGTAAATATATTTTGATCATATTATGCTCATGGATGCAGATTGAAAGTGATGTTAATCTTGAATTATTATATTTTGGTTATGAATGCCTTTACATCATTGATGCTAGATTTATTGCTTGAATATTTGTTCAATGTTTTTTTTTATGTCTGGATGATTGGATATACATCAATTTTGATGGTTTGTTTTGAACTACTAGATGATTAATTTTGGATGCAGTTGACTAACTGATTATGGTTGTACTTATGGATACTGCTTAACTGTTGTGATTGATAATCTGTCATGGATGGCTTATGCTTTAAATGTTTGGATATTTCAATATTGCCTTGATGACTGGATTTTGATTATAAATATGTTAATGGGATTATTGGATAAATCTTGAATGAAACTCCTATGAATGCCTACTAATAAGTTTTCATCATTTAAGACAATCCTTTGGTTGGACCCTTTTAGAGAATACATTCCTTTATTTTTATAATGTCAAAGAGGGAGAAATATGTGCTTTATAGTTGCTTCATTTGCTTTTGAGAAGTATGCAGAAAAGTATGCAAATGGCTTATTGCCATGAAAATGCAAGTACTCAGGGGGACTTCAAGTCAAAGAACTACAATCACTTTGGGAGAGCAAAACTGTTAAATACAAGGAGATATTCTTAAACTTACAACTCAATTAAAATTCTCTGTGATATATTTGCATAGCAATATACTTTAATTTTTTATTTTGATTATTTGTTTGACATCATAAAAACATTGGGAGATTGTTAGCTCTAAGGTTTTACAACCTAAATTAAAGTGTTTTGAATGATGTCTCACAAATTTACAATAATGCAAAATGTTTTTATGTTACACCGAATTAATTTTTCGTAAAACATTGTGTAGCAAATTGATTAAAAAGAAAAGAACATATGTATTGCCCTATACTTATCTCACTTATTTATTTTTCATACTGTAGAAAATCAAAGACCTCAAGATAATGCTTACATGGCTAAGTCAAACAAGGAGAAAAAGTTGAAACATGCTGGAAATCAAATATTGCAAAATAAAGAATAGACGATGGACAAAGACTAAGGAACAAAGAATTACTAAGGAACAAAGAATTATGCTTTTAAAGTATACAATACGAAAAGTGAAGGAAAAAGACAAAAAGGAGCATCACATGATAGAGAGAAAAGCAAGCTTCTGAAAGGCATTAATGAGAGAAGACAAGAAATTAATGAAAAGCTAAACAAATATTGAAAGAAGTTGTCTTACTTTATAGGAAAAGGTGCAAGACGTGTTGTAGAAGAAACTTACGTATTCACATGCCTTCCTTGATGTTGCCCTGTATATATTAAAGATTGAAATAAACAAGGCAAATTCAAACAAAATGAGAGTCTACCAATCCGTTGTGCACTCCTACTTACTATAGCCATACAAATTGAGAAGGCAAGAAGAAATAGATGAAAGGCAACGTCTATTTTTTCCAATTGATCTACCTAAAGAAAGCATTAAATAGAAGAATGTGAAGCCATTGAAAATTATGGAAGAGATTGAACCAAAGACTCATCCCTATTGTGCTAAATCTTTCATATCTTCTTGATGTTGCCATGTATCTATTAAAGATTGAAATAAACAAGGCAAATTCAAACAAAAGGAGAGTTTACCGATTCGTTGTGTACTTCTACTTACTATAGCCATACAAATTGAGAAGGCAAGAACAAATAGGTGAAAGGCAACGTCTATTTTTTCCAACTGGTCTATCTAAAGAAAGCATTGAATAGAAGAATGTGAAGCCATTGAAACTTATGGAAGAGACTAAACCGGATACACATCCCTATCGTGCTAAAACTTTCATATCTTCTTGTATACTGGTTTTTCATCAACTACTTGAGAGAATCACTATCATAGAAAACCAATGTGAGCGTATTTGTATTCATGTACTCTTCTAGAGAGAAATCTAATCATTCTTATTTATATTCTTGGAAGTCCTTTGTGGTGAGGGGAAAAAACCACTAGGTATCGTTGGGTGGTCGTTTGGGAAACCTTCTTATTTATGGTGAACAGTAAAAACCACCAGTTTCTAGTGAGTTGTGAAAACTAGTTGTAAACTGTTGAAGCATAGTGGGAAAAGCCCTTGGGTGGCAAGGAGACTGGATATAGGCTCACACATTGTGAGTCAAACCATGATAAATCTCTACTTGTTTAATTTTCTCCTTACTCTTTAAATTTATTTTCTCTGCACAAGAGATTTTATCAGTTAGTTCCTGAAAGTTCAAGTTCACTAAATCTTACACTTAAACTTCGTTTGAAGTTTAACTTATCTGTTCAATCTAATCTTTAAGAGACTAAGTTAACTGAAGTTACAAATTGCTTTAGTCTTTGGCAAAGAATATTTGTAAATTAAGAAATACAATACATCCCCCTCTTGTCTTTCATAGGGTTTAGGGTTTAGGGGTTGGGGGTTAAGGATTTGGGTTTAGGAATTTAAAGGGTTTAAGGTTTGGGAGTTTAGGTTTAGGGTTTAGTGTTTAAATGTAAGGTTTGGGGTTTAGGATTTAGGGTTTGGGGGCTTGAGAATTTAGTATAGGGGTGTTTAGCAGTTCGGGTTAAATCATGTAACCGCCCAAACCAAACCAAACAGCAGGTCCAATAATTTGGTTTGGTTTATATTTCTACGAAACCACAAGTTGCAGTTTGGTTTGCAGTTGGGGAATCTCAAACTGCGGTTTAAACTGAACTGAACCGTTAATTAAAAAATTATTTCCTTTTCTCAGCACTTCTGACATTCCATTTCTGCAAACTTTTCCTTTTCTTTATTCTTTTTAATCTTTGTTTCAATACTCTTTGATTCCATGTTACCTATTTTGCTCCCTTCCTTCTCTTTGTTTCATTCATCGCCTCCAGCTTATATATACATCTCACCAAAAATGTTAGATTTTTCTTTCTCTTGCTCTTCCTATTTATGCACACATTCATATCTCTATCTATACATGAGACAGAAAGGACATTAACATTTTCTACACATATCCATGGCTGATTATTAAGGTATGGCTTCCCATTTCCCTATTTTGTAAGTTCCTTGTTTTATTTGAATCCAGTAACTTGCATGCCTCCGAAGAAGAGGAAAAGATGAAAGGAAAATGACACATTATTTTTTCTGCCTCCATTTGCTTTCTGTTGAATCAATTTCTTCAGTTCTTTTTCTAAAAATCTTTATTTTTTGTTCATTGCATTGATGCTTATGGGTTTGTATCTCTCAATTAATTGCATGTGTGAATGAAAATACCCAAATTGCGAAACCATTCAAACCAAACCGCATGTCATCGGTTTGGTTTGGGTCAGTAAGGGTCCTCACAATTTACTCAAATTGAATCGAACCAAACCACATATTTATGGTTGTTTTAGTATGCAATTTAGCCAAAAACCAAACCAAATCGCACCACAAATACCGCTAAATTTTAGTATATAGGGTTTAATGTTTAAGGCTTAAGGGTTTGATGTTAGGACATTTAGGGTTTAAATTTGGCAATTTTAGGATTTAGTATTTAGAATTTGGGGTTTAGGGTTTACCCAGACTAAATTGAGAAAAAACGAAAGTATATAGGCTAGATTAAAACTACGTGATAGACTTGAATGACACATTAACATATGTTAGCTGCCTAGTCAACATATTTTTAACGACGCTAAGACAAATAATGAGGATAAGGAACAATTTAAAAACGAAATGAAAGTATAAGTACTCATTAAAAAAAAAATAGGAACTTATTTGGATGATCAATCATGTGCTTCTTGATCATGAAATATTTTTTAGCAACGACGGAAAAGACATTTGGTAGGGAATATTCTTTTTCTTATATACTTGAAATCAGCTACTACAGCTGGTATGGTGTTTGAAGTTGAATCTTCCTCCCATAGCTACAAGTTTTAAATGATACCACTCTTCAAATTATAATAAGGGGAAAACAGACAAAATCAAGGATAAAGTGATAAAATAGAATGGGTCATTGACTCATTGCCACTGACCCAATGGCAGTTGGCTAAAATAGCTTCACAACTAATTGGTATCTCTTCACGACTTCATAGTGCTTAGAATAAAACCTAAAAAGGGTTAAGATGGTGTTAGAGATGAGTATGTGATATCTAATGTTGCATTATCACAAATTTTAATTTTAATTTTACTATTTTTTCGTGATTGGACTGCAAAGGATTAATTTATTTGTGAATCTTTTAATCTCGGATGATCTGTTTTTTACTAGCCTGAAGAGATAATCTCGGATGATCTTTTAATCTCGGATGATTTGTGAATTTCCAAGTCCCTATGTGAATAACTTTTTTTTTTATCAAATCGAAAAAATAAATTAATTGAATTACATGTAAGCTAGTTTGAACATCACATTGTCGTAGTATAAAAAAAAAACATAATGCTTAGAATAATTTAATATTTACCTATATGTCCTGTTAGAACACAACCAACTGTTTAGTGTTTGATCCAATGTCTAATAAGAGAAGTATATATATAGTATGGAGGGAAAAATATGGTTTACAATGCAGAGTTGATGATCAAACTAACGAGTTTATGATAAAAGCAACCTCATAATAATAATAATAATATTTATTTATTTATTTACTAATATTTTGTTTTGAATTGATGATTTGATTGCTAAAATATCATGGGCTAACAAAGATTAGCATAAGAAAATTTGAAATCCTTAACTTGGCAGAATATGCTTATAAACTGATATACATAAATAGATGACAAATTTCATGATAAAATGGCTGACTTTACTCTAAAACAGATGGAATGACTGATATAGGAAATGAAGAATTTCTTACCAATAAATGGGAAGAGTAACACTACCTATATAATACGGAGTACACTACGGTACAGTCCCATTTTTGAGATTGTACCGTACAGCCTTTAATTTTTTTTAGTATTTTTTTAAATTTTTGGTTAATTTTTTTTATTTTTTAACATTAATTAATTAATATCTATGTCCTATATTTTTTAAAATTTTTTAAAAATATTTTAGAATTTTTTTTAATTTTTTTACATCTTTTATACACTATTCATTCATAATTTTTTGACACTATTCATTCATAAATAAAAAATATTTTTAAAAAATACAAAAATGTTTTAAAAAATTATTTAAAAAAATATGAGGTAAATAATAATTTATTAATATTAAAAAATTAAAAAAATTAAAAAAATACTAAAAAAAATTAAAAGCTGTACGGTACAGTCCCATTTTGGGACTGTACCGTAGTGTTGGCCATACCGACACAATTCTCACAATCTCTTTTTCTAATCATTCATTATTACTTGTCTTCTTTCATTTACCTCATTATGTTATTTGATAAGGGGTTAATTTTTTTTTTTTTAAAGTTATAAAACACTGTAAAAGTATACTTTCTCAAATGAAAAAAAAAAAGTTTTGTAATGAAAAAGAAAAGACTGCCCATAATAAAGTCTCATGCTCATTTCTTTGCCCTTTTTTTATAAGTTGAGATTAATTTTTTTCAGATGATTTTGAAAGTCATATCCCTTATGTCGATATGTTACATTTAAGAAAATAATTTTTTTAAAATATTAACTTAAAAATTTAAATTTAAATTCAAATAATCAAAATAATAACCATGCTCACATTCTTAATCATTAAAGCAACCCCTTTTTATTTTTATTTCTTGGCCTTCGAGCTTCATATTCCCAAGTTTTCTTGGCATATTATGAAAATGGTCCCAATATGACAAACTTTTTCTCCATTAAGCCAAAAGGATGACATTTCAAATTGACAAGCACTTTCTGAGAAGGAATGGACAAAAAGATAAGATCACAGTACCAATAACGACGTTTGTTGCATCCATTGGGTGGGAAAGAATCTCAAGAAAAGAGTTAACCCTATTTGAAATTAATCATTCACTCCAATCCAAAAAAATTTTAGGTAAATTTAATTTTGCAAAGATAAAATATCACATTAAATCAAGAATAAATATGAAAATATGAGGGTTTTCTTTGGTATTATGAACTCTTTTTGACTTGTTAACTTGCATATAAATAAGGGGAGTTACTCCCCTGGGACAGTAGGGGGGTATATATATTTGTTTTTATTTATTTTTTAATTTTTTAATAATAAAATATTAATTGTAAGTTTAAAAAAAAGAGTCTTACTCCCTGAATGGGATGGTAGGGGAAGTATATACATTATATATATAATTTTTTTTAGTAATGAAAAATTAATTATAAGTCTAAAAAAAGTTTAAAAAAAACAACCAAAAACAATTTTAAAAAATTCAAAAAGAAGCATGCATTTAAAAAAAAGAATTTTGAAGAAAAATTAAAAAGTTTCAAAAAATTTTAAAAATTTCTAGAAGAATACAATAAATAGAAAATGATCAAATAATGCAAACAAAAAAAAACAAAAAAAATGACCGTGGGACCAAAAAATTAGAGGAGAGACAGACAAAGAGGGACGGTAAGATAGTCTTTTCCTTAAAAAAATTAAAAACATAAACACAATAAAAAGTTTTAAAAAGAATCCAAAAAGAATCATGCATGTAAAAGAAAAAAAAATTTTAAAAAATCAAAAAACATTTCAAAAATTTTTTAAAAAATACAATAAATAAAATAATGAACAAATAATGCAAAAACAAAAAAGGGGGTCGGGGTAGCAAAAAAGTGAAAGGTGCCAGCAGGATAGTCCCCTGTAAATAATTGTAATCAATTTTTTAAATATAACTAAATATCTAATTGAGTAACACTAAATTCTTAAAAAAGATGTAATTGAATTCTTCACGCTCTTTTGATGAATGGTTAAATACCTAATTAACATTAAATATCTAAAAAATATAACCAACTTATCTGGTAACAAATTAAATATAATTTATTGTTGATATTAATTCACACTTTATACAATAATTAAAAAATCGTCCACTTGTGGCAACAAAACCCACAAATGTTTAGTGGTACCGAGAAATTTGGTAAATATGTTAAAAGTGAATTATATTAAAAAGTATACCTAACATGTTTATATATCTAATTATAATTAATTTAGTACCTATATTCGATAAACTATATTTTTTTAAAAAAAGTTCACATATAAATTTGTCAGATTTCAGGTTCTAAACTTTTAAAAATTAATAAAATAAAGCTGGAAGATGACAATGTACTGTGTGCCACAATTGTCATTTCTGTGCTCAGACGAAATCTATCTGACCAAAAACACCATGTTTGTTTGGAAAGTTGTTTCCTTAACAAAATATACAATAATTCTCCTCTAATTCATTCTAGCTGCCAAACTAGAACCAAATTGTTTTGTTTAATCTCTTTCTCTCTTCCAGTTTCAGACTCCTACTCCTATAGATCACACTCGAGTCAACAGAAATTCTGGGAAAAAAAACAGAAAACTCAGAACTAACCCATTTGATCTTTCCCATCAAGCTTCAATTTTGAAGTCCTGTTCTCATCATGGATCGAAATTCCTCAAAATCCACGAACCCATCTCCATTCATGTCAACCCCTTTGATCATTTGCTTACACTCTTTGAGACTGCAATTAGCACAACCCAGATTTACCAGAACTCTCTGCAATTCCTTAGCTGAGATCAAACCATTCTTATCAGTATCAAAGATGAGAAAAGCATCCATGAGATAATCTTCTTCTTCTTCCTCGTTCCCAATGCCATTTTTGCCATTCATTACAACCATGAATTCGTCAAAGTTCACAAACCCATCTCCATCAAAGTCTAAAACTCTCACCATGCCTTCTGCTTCTTTGGCAGCTGAGCACTTCTTGTATCCCAGGCATGAAAGAACTTCACTGAGCTCAGTGGCTGATATCTTCCCATCGCCATTAGCATCAATGAGCTTGAAGACCTGTTTAAACTGGTTAGAAACTTCCATGTCAACGAAAGAAGAGACTGATGAATTAGAGTTATTGGAAGAGAATCTGTTGGGTCGGCTTCTCCTGTAGAGCAGGAACTTGGTCTTCCGACGGAGAAAGGTGAAGCAATTCGTGAAAGTTTCAAGCATAGCTGAGGGAGACAAGGAAATGGACTGGTAAAGTTGGTTATAGGAACGGTAGGTGAAGAGAATGTAAATGGAAGTGGAAGCTTGCGTAAAAGGGAGATATTTTTGAGGCCGAGTTGTGTAGCTTTATGAGAAAACCGTCTTGTCACGTTGTAATGATTCCCCAAGGTTTTAAGGTTTTTATATGGAAAGGTTGAGTCCTTTCTCTGCTACAAAACTTGGGTTTTTGATTCTTTATAATATTTTCTCTTTCTTTCTTCTATTCCATTCTTAGAAGTCGAAAGTTGAAACCCATCTCATAAAATCATATAAGCATAATTTTTTAACAATTAAATTTAAACTTTAGCATAAGTTATGATAGACCCCAAAAATTAGTTTTATATAAAGAAACGTGTTAGAGGTAATAAAATTATCTATGGGTCCTTACCTATAATTTAAATTTTTATATTAGAATAGTCATTCACGTATATAAGTTTGGACCAAATCCTATTAATTGAGTAGTTTTGATGAAGTCTTGTTTCATGGGTGGAAGAAGAGTCATAAAAATCACATAAGGTGCCGGCAAATTTCACTTTCAAAGGCTAAAAGTTATATCGTTTTCTATCTGTTGTGGTATCCGCAGGACTGCAGCAACTGAATCAATGGAGCAGTTGCTTTGTTTCACGGCTGCTTTTAGATTTTGTGAACAATTAGACGGCCATCTTAGAAGGGAACTTTTGCATTTTTTTTTTTTTTGTGTAAATTATGCCTATTGAATAATGGGTTGGCTTACTTAACGGGTAATCTAAATTTGCATCTAACGGCCGCCCATCTGAACCAGTCAACAAAAACAACGGGCCTTGATTATGAGTTACAAAATGAAAGAAATAATAATAACAATAATAATAATTAAATATAAACTATAATTAAAAATGAGTCCATCAACTTGCATGTCTATCACAACCACGTGTGACATTTTAATTTATCTGTGTATCTGAGACTACAAATTTGTCACCGTATATTTATCTTACTATCTTCAATAAAACAAAATTAAAAAATTCCTTAAACAACTATTTTAGTAATAGAACTTTGGCATCACTACCCAGCAAATTAATCATACAACATTCTCAAGCTTTATAAGCGTCCCTTTACAGGAAGATTAGTTCTGCAAAGCTCAATATCAAAAATGGCGAAAAAAATAAGCATACAACATTAGGCCTCTTGTGTCAGTACATATCAATTCTGATAGGAAAAGCTACGCTTCTAAATACAGAAGATTTGGAAGGTACAGCTAAAAGAAAACCACTACCAACTTTTCATATACTATCAAACTATATTTCTGACAAAGTCATCCAAAGCAAATGAGGGAGGAGAAAATATAAACAAAAAATTTTAGACAAAAATATCCTACATCTGGAAATGCAGGATCAATCTTGCCCAAGATCAGCATGAGCGTAGCAAAAGAGGACCAACTGATAAACTAAGCATATCACTGAGAGCTACCTGGACCTCGTTTGACCCATGTTCGCATCTTATCAAGTTTGAGAGAAGAGGGAAAAAATGAGCCATGTTCTTCTCGAAAGACATATCTCCCAAACTACAAATAGCCTGAAGAGTAGCCACAACAAGAGGTGCACGTACAGATAATTCTCTCCGCTTCCCAGAGCCTGAAGGAATTAACCAATGTGGCTGTCTACCAAGAGAGGATTCAGATGTTTGTCTAAAACCTGCAATCTCAATATAAGATTCCAAGACCTCCTGACAAAGCCTAACAAGATGAGTTTCAACCTCAACCTCCTCATAACTAGGAGGCCTTTCCTCAATAAGGTTCTGTAAAAATGTAAGGCATATTTGGTAGGACTCATTCTCAAGGCGTAGCAGTGGGGGATCTTGCATTTGGGTTATAGAGCCAAACTCTTGAAGCTTTGAACGTAAAATACTATTGCTGTTAATCTTATGAGCATGTAATGCCACATCATGCAAAGCATCAAACAGGACTAGCATGTTTTTTGCAGAAAGGTGAGAATGATACATGTTATAGATCTCCATCACCGCCTGCCAATTTCAGTAAGAGGGTTAACACCCTTTTTTAATAAACACACACATGCATGATTGTGTTGTCTGTGCACATTAATATGTATTCAAACAAGACATACTTGTATATATTTGATGGACCCCGGGGGCATAGGTGGAAGGAATTTGAGGAAGGTGCTGGAAGTGGACAGGTGGCAGGGTCAGTTGGTTATATAAAGGGTGAGGGAGGGAGTTACGGGAAGGAAGGAATTGAGTGGAGTGGTTAGAGTGCTGGCTGCTTAGTGCTGGAAATGGGGGGATACCTAGTGCCCAATAGCCTAGGATTATCTTTTCTGCCTTGTTTATCATTCTGAGTTCTATCTTCTTCTGTTGCTTGGGTGAGGTTTAATTTCATTGTATTGCTGCTGTTTGGTGTTAATAGCAAAGGATTTCCTTGTGTTTCTGCTATCACTCTGGGCTGATTTTGGTTGGTTTCCATCAATATTCCTAAGGTTACACTTTTAGTAGAGCTAAATTAGTGTAACCTCTGGTAACATCAATTATATAATATCTTGATCAAATTTCCATGAACATACTAACTAGGGCATCTTTTATATAAATTATTTGATATGGCTTCTTCCTTCATATTTCTTTCTATAAACAATTTTAACGAGGTTTGGAACAAGAGAATAAGAATCTACCTGTATCAATAAAAGCTGAACAGCAGCTCGGCATTTCACATCTGATAAATATGCATAAAGACGACGAGTCCTCATGCTTTCTGAATTATCACCAGGCCAGCCAGACTCAGCATGTTCCTCATCATATTCAGCAGTAGAAGCATGTTCATGATTTTTTACTAATAATTCACCATTTTCAAGGAATGAAAAGTCAGGAAGTGTTGCATTTGCTGCTTCTTTCAGAGACGAAATCACTTCTAACCACTTTTCATCAGAAAATAACTCCCCAGCATTACTCATTAAACGAACAAATGCAGCAATACCAATGCCAGCAAGGCTTTGATGAGGGCGCTTTATAAAGTTTACTAGGAGCATCAGCACCTTCCTCAAAAGTGGATTGACTGTATTATAAAATTTGACAAAAAGATCTACCACCAATTGGAGGGCCAACGTGCATGTCTCATAAAGCCATGCATCTTGATCAAGCTCACCCTCAGTCTCTGCTTCATTCCCCTGTGAGCTACTACCTGAAGGATCAATAGCATGGCGCACATAATCAAATATGGGAAATAGGACTGATTCAAATACTCTTTCCCATAAAGGTAGGGAAAAGAGGTGGCCATGGTTACGTAAGGTTTCAAACAGCACTTGCAAGGCCCTCTCCCTTATCTCAGGCCTTGGGTCAAAGCTAAGTTCAGACAAACCTGCACAAAATATAGAATGATGAATAATTACTTTTTTAACAAGCTAAGCTCCTTAGAATTTAAACTTTTTTTGCTCTAATTCATGTCCAGAAAAACTTAATACAGTGTACTCACCAGCCAATAAAGGAAACCAGAAATAGAGATGATCATCCTTGTCAGTCACCTCTCCAGTATCTTGTTTCCCCTCTTTTCCTGATCGAGGTGTAGGTGAGGAAATCTTTCCAGAAGTTTCCTTGTCCTTATTCCTTGATGAAGAGCCAAGGTCTCCTTCTGCTAGCTTTGTTGCACAGAACCGGAGAAAAGCAATGGCATTTAGGCTAATCTCTCTGTTAAATCTACTATTGGTGAATGCAATGAGACAATTCACACAATCTGTAAAGGTGGTGGTTTCTGTCTCAGTGATGTAAGGAAAGTAATCTCGAATAATCTTCTCAATTATTTCAAAAGCTAAGAGTACAATGTTTTTGTGGTCATCATAAGCCGCTGTTGTGAATACCTGAAATCAAGTCCACATCAATAAGCGAAAAGTCAGCAGACAACATCAAATCGAAAACATTTTGTGCAAATTGAACCTCTCTTTAGACAACAGAGATTGATCAGCTTTACCATGAACATGCTCTTCCATCCTGATTTGACATTGTTGACACGAGATAGAACCATTTGAGATACACATCTGATAATCAGTTCTCTGATTTCAACAGCGCTACTCTTTCGCATAACAATGACGAAAGGCTTCATAAATTCATTTTGAAAATTATAATTAGCCAACTCTTCCCGCTCTAGAAATTTCATTGACAACTGACGCAAAGAATCCATTGCAAAAATTGCAATTGAAAGGTTTCCAGAACAGCCAATGTTTACAAAGAAATCAGCGAGAACATGCCAGATGCTTGACCACACAAGCCTGATGCGGTTCATATTATAGTGCCTGTTGTTACACAATAATCATATTCATGTCAAACAATACAGCTTTAAATGCCAGTGTATATACATCAGTGAATCATAAAACACAAATCATATACCCAATCCCTGCCCCAACTATTTGTTTTCTTTATCAACTGAACCTTCCAACCTTAATCTTTGGGGGCAATTGCAATGCCCCCCATATAAATTTCAGCCCTAATCCGGGGGTTAACATTAAGAGCAAGCAGGTGATATATTTACATGCATCCCATATGACATTTACTATAGTTGAGCAGGAAAACTAGTTGAGGACCAATTTGCTCAACCCATAAATAATTTTGCACAAGAGATTTGGTGATTTAATGGGGGAAATATGCCAAATTAGAGAAAATCAGTGTGGCAAAGTGCTAAATTTTATAAATAAGAGGGGGCATTGCAACTGCCCCAAAGATCAGGGTGCTAAAGTGCAATTGACTTTGTTGTTCTTTTGACAAAAAAAACCCCAATCCCCAGAGAAAGAAACTAAAGTTCAGAGGGAGGGCAATGAGGGAGCAAGCATTAAAAAGTCGTAGGATAATACATACGCAATCTCAACTATCTTTGTAAGGCTGAAAACCCTTGGATCAGATGGAGATCTCAGTTCCTCCATGGAGACCTTGCATAGAGCCTTAACAAAATCTATTATAGCCTCACTGTTTAACTTCTGACTCCGAGTGAATATTCGATTCATTTCTGAGCTTCCAACTTGTTCCAACATATTCAAATTAGAAACTAGACTGTTCACCTGTTCTGATGTGACTGCTCCAGAAGTGTTACTGCCAATACCAGCACTATCATAAGAACCCCGCATCACAGTGGCAGCTGCATACTGCATCCTCCCAGGTCCCTTCTTCTTCAAAACAGGAAGAATGGTTGATTTTGCTTGCTTTGCTTTTTCTGAATCATTCTGAGGAAATGCAAAGAATGTGGCATCTGGTGGAGCCCCCTCTCCAAGAAGATGTAGATGCTCAAACCTGGAAACACATGTCAAGATATGCTCCCAAGCCTCTTGTAAGTAATTCCCATCCTCATCAGCAATAGTAACTACAGCCTATCAACAATGCAGATGGAAAATCCAAAGTCATATCCACAACAAATAATCATTTGCTTTAACTACCAAGAATACATTAGGTTCAATACTTTAAGGGCCTGTAATGTGCCTTAGATATTGCTCCAATAATGGTTTTCAGGAAATGTGGGAAGACTACATCAGACAAGTATCCATTATTTTGCTAATTATCTTATTTGCAATGAAAACTTTAGAACCTCTAATCTCACTCCCACAGAAAGGAAGGTCTGCCTTGTTTTTGGTTGGTATGTAGTGATGAAAGTGCTTGCAGAGAGTGAAGCTTTACATAGGACTGAACATCAAAGAAAATCCACTTTGCAACGTTCAAATTTTCTGTTGTGTCCCATGTTTCTACTTTCTTAATGACATTGTTTTTTCTTTTTTCTTTTTTCTTTTCCCCCTTTATAGCTACTCATCATAGTACTTCTCTGTCATAATATTTTGTATATATCCCTAAGCTGGTTTCTATGAATTAGCTTGGAGACAGCAAAAACACTCAGTTCTTGACATTTTGCTAGTCCAAAAAAAAAGTTAGACAATATGAGTTCATATTTAAGAAAACACAATTAATTTAGGCTAGGATGGAGTTGAGTAACAGAGCATATAGAACGTTTTGAAGAATAACCCTCTCCAATCCATAAGAGAATGCGAATTTTAACTTCTGTGTGTGCCAAAATACAATCATACAACTTATTACTATAATTATTTAACCACCAAAAGATAATCTTTTGATCAAGGATAATAATGAAAAAGTATAAAACATATCAAATTCACGCATTTAAGAACAACAGTAAACAAGGACTTGAAGCCGTCATGGGAACACAAGAAATACAGTTAAACCATCGCACAGTTTGAAATGGGGCACTAACTCTGGGGTTTAGGAAGAAACATAAAGCACAAGGAGAATAGCTAGTTGACAATAACTCCAGCTTAATACATTGTATATAAGCCAGATAGAAGAGAAGTTAAAATTTTACCAACCTTGATAGCATCTATGTTTTTCTGTTTAATATCAGTAGGAGAATGCAGGGAGGTAAACTTGGCTAATGAAGTCACAAAAGCATCTCTATGAGTCTTCATGGACATTACAGAAGTAACATGAATAGCATAGCGGAAGCCTTCAAGACACAGATCTATTACAACTTCATCATCACTTTGATCAAGAGCAACGCTGAAGGCAGCTAACATTGGCGCCCAACATACCTCAATCATGAATCTAAGGATTACCACATCTGTAGCTGCGTAATAGACTGACCTACAAATTGCAAGCAAGTACATATACATATCATGAAGGAAACATAGGAATTTCTTTTCTTTTTTCTTGTAATCTTGAAAGAAACAGCAATAAACTAGAATAAATCAAGTTCAAATTTCCAAAAAAGTAATATATTTGGCATAAAAGTAAATAAAAAAGTCAACCAAAAAATTCTACTTTGAATGTTTCAGATTCATACATTATGCTTCAAACAATAATTGACCATCTAAAGCAACAGATGAATACTAGTAAAAGTGGTAGGACCCATAAACAGCCTGAAGTTGAATGAAGAGTGACAACAGAAGATATTTCGTGACAAAAACAGCATGGATTTAATTGTGTGCATGACTTAAGAAAAGAATTTGGACAGTAAAGAATCTCTTCTAGGGCATGGGAAAATATGGGTGAACATACTCAGACTTGCGAGCTTTTTCTTTGAATTGTTCTTGCATGTGCCGAATAAGATCATCATTGGTCTCCATATGACTGTCTTCCCCACGCTTACGGATCACAATATTCAAGATACTATCCAAGCCTAAAAGTCTGTTAGGGTTCACAGCCTGCCTTTGTTGGGGAGCCAGGTTGTCATCTTTCATTTTGATCTCATTTCTAGATATTCTTTCAAACAATGACCTCAAGTATTCGTCCGGTAGATCTTTTCCATCATCTATGCCACGATTGTTTCTTATGAAATCATCAGCAGACATCTGCATAATACATTGGCAAAAATATATTTATATGTAGCATCATTTCTGTCACAATCATATGTACATCATAGAGGATTATCTGAGCATACCTTGTCTTTCACCATAGCATTATGAGCATCAGTATTAAGCAATATCACAGAATAAGCAAGGACATATGCTGTGTCAGCACTAGAAAAGGCCTTTGGATTACATTTGCAATAACGTTCAGCAAACTTCTCCATGATTCGATCAATTTTCTGTGCCTCTCCAGGCAGTCTAAAGCCTTGAAGAAAGACCCTGATTGCCTCATCAAACTCCATCCCTTGAAAATCAAAAGAATCAACATATGCATGCATTACCTTCAAAGATAATTCTTCCCTTTCTCCCAGATAATCACCAATCAAAGTCTTGTTCAACCCAGATGCATCTTTCAGAAAAGAAGCTATATCCTCTGGCGAATTACCCACCTTGTTAGCATTGATGAGGAACTCAATTCCTTTCTTAGGTTTCCTATTAAACAGAGATATACCTTCCTGCCACAAGCTTAACATTAGGGTCACGCATTATGAAAAACTAAAGCGAGAATGGGGACATAATTGCCTCTCAAAACCTTATGCATATGCTTACCTGAAGTTCCAGTTTGTAAGCCCGGCGTTGCTCAATGGTTGAAACATCAGAAGCTTCATTAAAGCTTTCAGAATGAGAGTCTGATCCTTCAACAGGCTCTTCTCCATTCCCATTGGCCATGGGAAGACTTCCAGCTTCATGGCCGTTATCTGCTGCTTCAATTTTCTTGGTTGAATGAGGATCTGGAATGCGCAGTTGTCTGTTCATCCAGTCTCCCATTGATTTTAAAACAGCAACCAAGCATTTCATGGCTTCAAATTTTAGTGTTGCCTCTTGAGGTGGCAAAAGTGCAGTTGCTACACCAGGAGGGACACCTTGGGCAGTTTTAAGAAGTCCATTGACCATCCTACAAGGACCAGAACAATTAGACAGAAAAAAACAGAGAATATTAAGGGACAAACATTCACAGCAGCAGGAATAGTTTATGAAAACAATCCAGAGATGCAATGCTACCAAACTGGAGATCCATATTATATACCACGCAATTAGACTAATATTATTCAGAATGCAAATTAAATTAGAAAATTACCACACCTCTCAAATATGTTTGATGAATTGACATCACAGTCATAGTTGATAAATATGTCCACCAATATCTGTGAATCAACACAGAGCTTCTCTAGAAAACGAAGCACTATCATCTTTTGCTGAAAATTAGGTTGAGCTACATTTTCCAGAACCCTGAGAACAATCATAGGGAAAAAAACTCCAATTTCTGCTTTCAATCCAGCTCTAAATCTTGATACAAGGCTGATGAAAATGGAGCAGGACAACTGAAAAACAATCATAAGAGTTGAAGCACTGTTCTTCAACAATGATAAACATAAGTACTGCTTGATGGCACCTAAAAACCTGCTTCATCACAAGCAAATGCAACCATCAATAGTATTCTTTATCATTCGGGAAATTTATAGGAGAAAATAGGAGAAAAATACCATGTTAAACACTGCACAGAACACAGAAAAGATTACGTCACCTTAAAGAAAAATTCAAAGTCAAAAGGAAAGGTCCATACCACATTTACGAGACAAGAATAAAGGAACTAAACATCACAGCAGAATAATGGTCTACGTACACCCAAAAAAATAAAAGAAGATTAACTGTGCAATTTGTGAACAGTTCATGTCAAGCTTTTATGATTTGATCAGTTACTCAACTAAATCTTGATGAAACAACAGATAGGAGGACAAAGGGGGTTATTTGTGTTGCATATGACACAGCAAATGAAGTTTACTGGATTTTAAAAGAATGCAGGAAAGAAATCAAGAATTTCTCCTTAATGCATTCATTCATCCAATTGTTCATTTACTTTTTCTGGGAGTTTTAAATAGAAATACCTAGCAACTCCAAAAGAAATGCATAACAATGGTAGATTGTTAACCAACCATAATTTCTTGCCTGAATTTGGATATTTTGGCTCATAGCTCCCATACATATACAGCATGAATTATATTTATGCAATCCTATAAAATGCTTCTGATAAGAGACTAAAAAGTTTAATATGCCTCAAATATAAACTAAATCAAATGAAGCCAAAGAATAAATGAGGGTTCCAATATAGGTCCTAGGCATGGATCACCATAAATTAACAAAAATTGTTAGGTATGAGTAAAACAAATTATCAGTAAAATGTATCCACAGTAGATATTTCAGTCAATTAGTAGCTTGTCGATTTCTCAATGGATATATTCATCCAATAATATGTCAATAGTCCCCAAATAACTGAGAGTCTGAGACACACAAACTTGGATTGTAAGATGTGCTTAACTTCCGCTGTGCAACTAGAAATAAAAAATAGACCTAAATTTGTTTTATTGTCAGCACATCAATAGCCTCTACCTTAAAGCCCTACCAAGTCCAGATTGCTTGTTCTAGAAGGCACAGTAACATGGCAATAGACAAGGAAATAAACAGTTAGAATCTGAATTCTGGGACTGCATAAAAATATAAAATATTAAGATTGAAGCAAAGTCCCCAATTTTCCGTTTAGAGTGTCAGTGGTGTTCACTCTTATTTGAGAGTTAAAAATTGTACAAATACCCACTGAGGAACTCAAGATTTCAAAGATTATATGTAGCTTGCATTTGGACATTGATTATAAGCTCTATAGAAAAGAGGGAACGTTAGACTAGGATCCAGATGTCAACAGCAACAAAGTGCACCTTTACACCGCACATACATGGACCAAAACCAAATTACTTTCAAATATTATACTAGACATTGACCACCACCCAAACTGAGTGACTATACTTCAAATAATGTTGAGTAGCTCACAATGTACAATTTTATGGTTTGAAATCAACTTTACACAGAGATGCTACATTCTAGTTGAAAGCATAAATATATTGCTTAAAAGGAAGTCCTTAGACAACAAGGATTCTATAGTGCAGGATATCCTCAGACCATATAAAGTCTAATCCGGTAATCCCCGACCAGAAATTCTCAGATACAAATCTACCACATGCTTCTCTTTAATTATAGATTTCTTGTGGCATACCACCCTGTAAGCTTATCTATATTGTAACCAGAATATGACCTTTACATAATTATGCATGCAGATATTATGTATAATAGACAAGATCACAAGACACTAAGCATGCAGATATAACCATACTCCTTGTTTTCCCAAATGGTCATCCACAATTTCATCTTCATGGTATCATTCCAAATAGCTTAGTGATTTAGTGTACACCTGAGGAAGCGACATTGACTTGACAGAACTTCCAGACTATGTAGTATTGTTTACCAGTTCAAGAATATGTTTAATGCAGAACTACAGGGTTTCCCTACCTGATAAAAATGCTCACATAAAAAATGTCCCTGAGAACAAATCCCGTCAAGGTAGAAAAACCAAAAAAGTAGCATGTTGACAAACAAAGTAAAGATACCTTTCACTAGTCCTGAATACAGCTCCAGCGTTCTCCAGCAAAATCTTTAATAACTCTAAAGCCACAATCTTCCCCTTCATCAGCTGCGGATCAGCAGATGCCTCCTTGGGGGGCGTCTTCATAGATAATTTACAAAGTGCCCTAAACACCAAAAAGGCATCCCTCCGCAACTTATTTCCAATCTGAACTTCCAAATCATCATCTCTCTCCGCCTCTCCATCCACCAACTCACCTTTCCTTCCTTCTAATGCTGTCTTATACATACTGATTTCCCAATATTTTGCATCCAGCATGTCTTTGTCCGTGGAATCCAACAAATCCGCAGGGTTCGTGGTCTCCACTGTAGTGGTCTCAAATGCACCATCATGTCCACCTAAAGAAACTCTACTAGGCGTTACGGGGTTCAACACCCCATCAATATCCTGCATAATTTTCGTGATAAATCCTTGCACAAACTGTGTCATTGAGTTATCTACATCGGATTTTTCAACAGGTTCCATTAACTCAGCCACTACAATTGGTTGAATTGGGACGGTGGAAGAGTCCGCCTCCATTCTCCGGAACACTATCACTAACATTTGAACCAATGACGCCTTCGCCGTCGTCTGATTCACCACATTTTTACTTGCCAGATACAAATCATAACATGTCCTCACAATGAGGAGCAAGCAATCACCATGAATTCTCAACGATATCGACGTTACAGCAGATAAAAGCGTCTTCAACACCAACAATTCCATCGCATCGTCCCCCAAATCTTGGCATTTACACACTGATTCAATCAAACTAGCCAACAGCTTAGCCTCGGGGCAGCCACCTCCGGGGTCAGCCTCGCCTCGTAGGTAACCATGGGCGATCAATTTCTGAATAGCATCAACAGCGGGATCAGCGATCTTCAAGACACCAGAGCTGGCGGCATTGATCAAAGGGCTAAGAATCGATTCAGACTCCGCAAGCGAGTACTCAACAGCACCACCGTCATGGAGTGGACCTGGCACCGAACTCTTGGGCTCGGTATCGGAGGGCGAGCGAGGTAACTCCTGCTTCTGAGACGAATTAAGTCTTTCGACAACGGATTTGCATTCATGAGCTAGCTTCGCGTGCTTCCGCCAGGAAGCGTTCTTGATGATTTTCTCAAGGGCAGGGATAACGACCTGACTCAGACGGGAATCGGCTTCCGAAGAAGCCATTCCCGAGTTAGAACGAGTTTTGACTCAGTGACACTTGGGATCTGGAATAGAAAGAAGGAAAATGCAACCGCTTCTGCTACGATCTTCCCATGAGCTCCGCGACTGAATTGGCAGCTCGCTAGTTGCTTCAACAATGGCAGCGAGTTGACTCAGTGAGTTATCTGGTTGTGCCCTAGCTCCTATGGCGCCAGCATCTCTCAGTGAAGGAGGGAGTTGAGGTTCAGGGATCTGATCGCAGGGAGGAAGAAGGGGGTCACAGATTTGAGGTGGTGTTTTAGGTTCGTTCCCCGAAGGTCCAAGCTTAGCTGTGAATTGACCGGAATACCCTGGGAATGGATGCGAATATTAGCTGTAATAAGGCCGATAATGTAGGGGTAATTACGTGTTTCGAAGATGTCGCCTTAATAGTAAAATGGATTTTAGTAGGTACATATCTCGAATAGTCTTTATGTTTGTTATTCTACTCCCAGTAATATTTTTGAAATAGTTTTTTTTTATAATTTTTATTTTTAAAAAATTTAAAAGAATATAAAAAATAAAATAAAAATTTTGAACAAAAAGTAAAAGAATTATTTTTTACTTTATTTTTTGATTTATTTTTAAATATTTGTGTTAAAATTTATTTTTAATTTTTTAGATTTTTAAATTATTTTTTAAAATATTATAAAAAATTTTACTTAAAAAATATGGCTACTTTAAATTAGCAAGCAAATGCTTTGTAATTTTGTTTGAGCATAATTAAATGATAAAAATTGTTTTTATATTTGATATAAAAACAAATGAAAATAATTATATTTAAATTTGAAAAAATCTTACTTGTAGGCTTTTTATATGTATTTAGGTTTTATTTAAATTTTTAATTAAGCTAAATTTAAGGCACTCAAATGGCCATAAAATATATTATAAATAAATATATTATTATATTTAAAATACTATTTTTTTATACAAATTGATCTTTCTAAAATTTGATATTTATCCATTAATATTTATATTTTAACTAACTTTCATTAGTATAAAGCAAAATTTACAACATTTTTATTTTCACATTTAGGAGTTATTTGATATAATATTTTAATTATGATATATCTTATTTTCATATATAATCTCATCACGGATCATATTATCAAAATCTTAACAGTTCATTTATGAATGAATGTATTAAAAAAAAAATTTCTTCTCTTTCTTCTCTTTCCTCTCCTAAACAAGTTGCAATAGTTTCTTCCTTCCACAATGAACACGACCAAAGGAGCTAGCTGAAAAGATCAAACAGTGAGTTTTGTTTTTGCTAAAAGTATGGGAATTTCACAATATTGGCCGAGGAAAAAATTATTAAAAATATTCTTCATTTTTCCCCTTTCTCCTTCCTCTCTTTTCTCTCCCACTATCACAGACAAGTTGCAGAATTTTCTTTCTTCCACAATGAACATAGCCAAGGAATTGGCTGAAAGATCAAACAATGAGTTTTTTTCTTGCTAAAAGTCTAGGTGTTCTACAATACAGGCCAAGGAAAAAAATATATTAAAAAAATTTTTTTATTTTTTTTTCTCTTTCTTCCTCTCTTTTCTCTCGTTGTAGAATTTTCTTTCTTCCATAGTAAACACTACCAAAGGAGTTGACTGAAAGATCAAATAATGAGTTTTTTCTTGCTGAAAGTCTAAGAATTCTACAGTTGCCGGCGGCCATGTGGTCTGACACCCACGGTGGTGGTGGTGGTGGCAGGAGAGAAAGAGGGGGATGGAGAAAAGCAATCGAAAGAGACAAGAGAAGGAGAAAAAAATGAAGATTTTTTTTAATATATTTATCTACATGGCAAGATCTGAACAATCCAAATTTTGGTAACATAATAGGATCTATATCCATATTTTCTTCCATGCTTGAATTTAATGACTACGATTGATGACCGATTGTTATAAAATTACATGATAGTATTAAAAATATCACCCTAGTATACCTAATATACCAATATATTAAATACTTTCTCAAAATATTTAAAGGTATCATGCATAAGCTGACTCTTAATCGAATTATCAGAAAAAATTTCTAAAAGCATACAAAATATCTATATTCAGTATATTGAAAGTAACATATAGTTGAATTTATAGTGTGTGATTATTTTGTTACTATCTCATACAATTTGAAAATTCACAAGCATCTTTAATTCTGAAGCTTTTAAATTTATTAATTTTTATAAAATATTAATATTATTTTCTTTTAATTATTATATTGAATATAAACATGTAAATACTACAATATTTAAAATATCACTATATTAAAGGTTTTTTTAATTAGAGGTATGTTAAATAAGATAAAAGACTTATTTGAAGCTTTGGAAAAACAAATAAAAGAGCTTATAAAGACTAGAAATAGATTCCTCTCTTAATTTTTGGTAAAACTTCCCATCCTATTTCACAAAGGAATTGAAAAGAATAAAGAAAAAAATGAATGACAAAAACCCTTTACGTTTGTCTCACATCAGTAGTGTTACTTAAGAAATAATGATTGCTAAATAAGAATATGATGAATAAGAAAGAAAATATCCCATCCTCTTCTTTAACAACAAAAAAAATTCTACAGAATACGATGAATATGGTTCATTATGAGTGTTAAATTTCCGATAAGGGCAAGAGATATTTCCTGTATTTTTTTTCTTCTTTTTTTTAATTTTTAAATCATCGTAATTTATAATAAGATAATTATAATATTAAAAATACTTATATTATTATTAGTACTAGTAGTAAAATTGTTAAATTTCATTCATAAGTATTAAAGCCATAATTAAAAGAAATATATATCAACCCCAAAAATCTGGAAATTACTTAAGTGATTGATCCAACATCTTTGAACCAAAGTCATAACAGCTTTTTAAACGTTGAAAATATTATTTTTGTTAATAAATTAGTGTTAGTTTTAAGCATTTCTCATAAACTAAACTTTAGTAGTATAATCATTCTTCATAACAATTATATTTTTAATTATAATTATTCTGTTATAAAATTAATTATTTAAAAAATAATTTAAAACAAGTAAGAAGATAACAAATAGAACAAACATTTTTTTGATATTATAATTGAACTAATATCTATTAATAAAATTTAGGCGATTGATTATATTGAAAAACGTTATGGATAATAAATCTAATATTTTTAATAAAATTGTCTCTATGGTTAATGGTTATGACTTATAAGTGAATTCAAATCCAATCAGAATCAAATAAAATAAAATAAAAATTAAAGGTATGTCTCATATTGTAATACGGTTTATTTTTCTTTCACATGAAAGATAATTAATTTGAAGTTTGGCAAAACTAAATAATTATAATTTGTTGTATATACTTTCTATGTCTCTTTTGTAATAGATGAAATATGAATGGCTTTGTCTCATATCAATGATATTACCAAAGAAATCATGATTTTTTTAGAAAATAATGATGAATAAAAAGAATATTTTCCTTGCATTTCTTTAACAAAAAAGTTTTCTATTATAATTAATTTTATAGTTTTTTTTTTAGCTAGTATCCTAAGAGATATCCTACTGTGTTTTGTCCTTTTTCTTTAATATATTATTTAAATAATAGCAATTTATAATTGAATTACAGAAATTAAAAATATTATCACTATGTTATTGGCGGTGACTGAGTGGTGATTATTTTACTACAACAATAATATTAATGATATTTTATAGATACTAAAATAGTTTGTTGGCGTGTGGTATGTCTAATTTCTTTTGGTTAAATTGAAAACCATCTTCCTCTTATAAAAAGTATTTTGTTAAATATTTACTTAAATGAATATTCATATTAGACCTAATTGATGAGCCCATTTCGATCTTTTATTTTACATAAAAATTATGGGATTTCAAGTTTAAAGTATTTAAAAAAAATTAAATTAAATTTTGTAATCCAATTCATAATAGGTCAAATATTGTTTTTTTGAATGATAAGAGTATTTTTTGTTCAATA
This sequence comes from Ceratonia siliqua, assembly GCA_034509205.1. Classification (NCBI taxonomy): domain Eukaryota; kingdom Viridiplantae; phylum Streptophyta; class Magnoliopsida; order Fabales; family Fabaceae; genus Ceratonia; species Ceratonia siliqua. Next base: position 5,641,141 of record JASKGM010000013.1, on the reverse strand, counting down.
TATAGATTAAATTCTTCCTTCAAACATTTAAATCTAAAGAGTCAAAGTAAAAAGATATACATGTTTAATTACTATATTTGTATAATCCTTATTAATTAAAAAGCTAAAATACAAGTAATCCTCTTTAATTTAGAGGATTGGGCAATTAAACCCATATGTTTTTAAAGTTAGCAACGTGTCCTAAATCTTAAAATTTTGTTCTATTTAACCCCTCCACTAAAAAAATTAAGGCTAAAATGCAAAAGTTAATAACGGGATTAAATTAAACAAAAGCTTAAATTTAAAGGGTACATTGTTAATTTTTGGAGTAGATAAATTGCAAAATCCCCTAAGGAGTTGTTCACATTTTAACCTAATAAAAATTAGACAATTGATTGCATTTGACAAGAGAATAAACTCAATGTTTTTAATTCAAATGATATTTCTTTTAGCACTAAGTGTCTCAAATTTAAGGGTTCAAACCCTTAATGCTCCATTTATCGACACAAAAAAAGACATTTGGCAAAATCAAATAAAATAAAAAAACTTCTTGTATATAGCTTCTTTTTGTAACACTTGTTGGAATAATTTTATATATGTAGACTAGTATAATTAAAATATTATTGTGACCATAATGGGATGGACAAATTAATTAATTGGCTTCAAGTCAATGAATGCACCTTAATTTCTTTTTAACCAGCTCATTATATTAAATTCAATTTATGTTATGAGACAATAATATTCCCAAATAATTCTTATAAGAATAAAAATGATGGGGATATTTTCTTGGTAATATGTTGTGTTGATAAGGTGTAATATATTTGTTTTTATCCTCTATGCACCTAATAACGACATACTCTCTCTTTATATTGGTCTTGGTCTTCTTTGGATATAAGGAAGTCTTGGTCTTCCTGGTAGTTTATATAGGAAATTTTACATGGGAAGATAAAAATGCTTTATAAGATTCATATATGATGATCAAATGAAACAAGGCAAGGGAGAGAAGGAAGACATGGATTCTCAACCTTGCTAAAGGAAGCATCAATCTATCTTCTTGTTTTCTTGCTCTCTCTCTACACAAAAATTTTTAAGACTGAAGCAAAGGTGTTGAAGATGGGTGTTGAAGATTTTGTGGACGTAACTCTGAATCTTTTATTTATTTTGTCTTAAATAAAATGAATGATCTTGATATTTCACCATCTTTTGGTTTTATACTGGTAGAAAATATTTATAACAATTAGTATCAAAGCCTACTCATTTGATTTTAAGGCTTAAAGTTGGCGGGTTTTGTTGAATGAGCCATTTTTTGAGTTGTACTATTATGGGTTTCATACCCATATTTGGTTATAAGATTTTACTCCTATTATGACCCAAGTGAATTGAAAAACAATTTTTTGGTGATGAAAACCTTCATCTTGGAGTATTTTTACAAATATCTATGCAAGATTTTGGCCCAAAAACAATATTTGTGAAGATGTGTTGAATGTCCATTTTTGGGTTATTATGTTAAACTTTTTAACTATTTGTAGGCCAAAATAATGTCATAGATCAAAAAGAAATTGAAAATTGAGCAAAATAGTAATTCTTAAAATAAAAACGGTTGCCAGAAAAGATGTTTTCAGACAAGTCGGGTTGAAAACCCGCGACTTGCCTTAAGGTGGAAGACGACCAAAACTATAAGTTGGTTTGCTCTGGTAAACAACGAGTCGTTTTGGTATTTGTAGGCGTGGTTGCCTTAGCCCAAAAAATGTGTTGTTTTGATATGGCCCAAAACAACATGTCGTTTACATCAAAGTTAAAAAAAAATTTTTGGCTCAATTTTCACTTCCCTAATTATGGCTTAAAAGGCAATTGAGTAATTGACTTTTCAAGCATAGTATGTCATATTATAAATTGTGAATGCTTGATTGTCTTTTAAAATATAGTATGCCACATTATAAATTGTTTATGCATAATTTTCTATGACATTATTATAATTATAATTAACAATTGTGAATGCTTAGATTCTTGCTTGTCGCGATATTAAACATGTCAAATTGTTGGGTGATCAGAGAAATTTAATTTCTCAATTGTGAATGCTTACATTCTTGCCAGTCACGAGATTAAGAATGTCAAATTGTTAGGTGATAAGAGAAATTTAATTTTTTAATTTAAGATAATAATACTAAGATCCATATGGGTAATTAAATATCCTGTCGATAATTTTATCACTTAGAAAGATACTTAGTTTGGTGAAGAAAATATGTTAAAATATTATGACTCACACAATCTTTAATACCTTGTCGGAAGTGGATTCATGTATATGATTGTGATATCTAACATGTTGCTTTTACCTGCAAAAGAGTTCTATATTGCTCAATGAACTCTAGCAGACATGATGATGATGATTTTCTTTTAATGCATCATAGAAAAGTTGAAGGAAATAGCACAAGTATTTAATCATATTTGAACATGTGAAACAATTTCTATTGCTCTTTTTTTTCCTTCAATTTTGAGCAATCCTAGAATCTCTACCGTTTTGATACCGAATGGGACAAATCATAAACAATGAGTTGAATCTCTCATGATGAATGTGATTATTATGTAATTGGACTTGACTTTGAGATGAATGTGACATCTGTTAAGACTTTTGAAAATGAGAACGTTATTGATCAATGTATATGCATGAAGATCAGCGGGAGGAATTATATATATATTATTTTGTATGTCGATGACATTTTGCTCATATCTAAGGATACTGATATATTATATGAGACAAAACAATTATTTACATTGATCGAATTTGTTAAAAGATTCAATATGTAATATTGTTCTCCTATAAAGGCCTAATGTCCATAGAATGATAAAGAGAGAGATGAAATAAAAATTGTCCCATATGCATTTACAGTTTACTGCCTGATGTATGCTCAAGTATGTACACGCCCTAATATTGCTTTTGTTATGGGCTCAAATGGTTAGGAGATTCAAGTAGTGACTAACATGTTATGGGCTCGAATCCTCCAAATACCCCCCCTTCCGCCGAGTTAAGCACATTGTCATGAGTCAGATAATAAGGCTACCAGGATAGACATCTGAATGAGAGTAAGTGTGTTCGATTCTTGAAAATGCTCTCCCAAGCATGAATCATAGCGGGAATGATAGTACTATGTACGTAGTGTGAATAGTAACAAATAAATCTTGGATATACCCATTATTATGATAAGCCTAGTTACACAAAAACAATCATATAATTGATATGTGCTTAATTACATATTTTGATGTTTTGGGTTAGTGGAACCTGGACTCATGTATATGTTGGCTATATATTTTGAAATACAAATGGATAACTTGTTTTGCCGTATAATGTAATTATTTATAAATTTATGATATTGATCATTTTGTTGTATCTCTAATAGCATTCTTGGAATGCTTTGACCATTTATTTAGGAATGACATATATTATTTTGTCATAGTTAATTATGCTTTTCCTATGAAACATTCCATATTTTTTGTTTTTATATTTGAGATATAAGTTTATTGACATATATGATAATTTATTCCTGTCGAATATAATCTTTTGCATGTTCAAAGGCTTATGTTTCATTTCTAGATTGTTGGTCAAAATGTGCTTGACTTACAATTGTTCTTCCAGTTATGGCTATATTGATCATTTCATTTCTAAAATCTTATTTTCATCATCATTTCTAAAAACTGACTAATGCTATCCAAGTGGGAGAATGTTAGATTTAATTTTTAATAATTATTTGGATTAGCATTAATCAATTATTTAGAATTAACAGGCTTATAAAGGATATTGATTTGTGGGTATTATGTGTATTAAGCATTAGACCAATTGATGGATATTGTACATGAGCGTGAATGATAGTAGCACAACATGAATGGGACAAAGTCAATACATACAATGATACTTGAGTGATTGTGGACTATGCCACTGGCAAGTAGTTAAGAAAGTTCTAAGGTATCTTCAGGGTACCAGTGATCATATGTTGACTTATCGGTGGTCCAATATTCTTAGAATAGTTGAATTTACTGACACTAATTATGGAGGCTGCATTAATAATAAAATATATACTTTTGGATACATCTTTATTATGATTAGTAGAGATATTTCATGAAAAAGTGTTAAACAAACACTGACAGTTTCTTCCACGATTAAGGCAAAATATATAGCATGTTATGAGGCCACTTGTTATACAATTGTGAAATTTTGTTTCAGCATTGGGAATTGTAAATTCCATTTTGAGATCGCTGAAATTATATCGAGATAATTTTGCAACTGTATCTTTCTCTAAAAACACAAAGAGCACTTCTCGCTCTAACATATTATTATTAAGTTCTATTTTGGTAAAGAGAATGTCATAGAGTCTCTCATTACTATTGAATACATGCCTACAGCCAATATGTTGGCAGACTCACTTACGAAAGGCTTACCTATATTTGTGTTTCAAAAGCATGTGTCTCCCATGGGATTAGGGGAAGCCTAGGTTATTTGAATCAGTGAGAGTTTGTCATTCTATATTTAAAAATGTTGGTATATTTTGAGGATTGTTTATGATTTATTTATGTATATAAATATGCATAACATGATTGTCACTTTAATTATTATGTTATTGTTTGACAAAGTGACAAATTAGCAAGAGACATCAATCTTGAGTCTTTGACATTAATCTTATTATGCATAATAAATTATATCATTATATTTGTAAATATCTAGACCTCATTGTGTATAATATTTGTATCCTATCGATATAATATCATGCATGATTGTTTTGATTATATGTAAAGTCTAACATATTATATAATATTTTAATTATACTATCCAAGTGGGAGATTGTTGGAATAATTTTATATATGTGGGCTAGTATAATTAAAATATTATTATGACCATAATAGGATGGACAAATTAATTAACTAGCTTGAGGTCCATGGATGCACCTTAATTTATTTTTAATTAGCTCATTGGGTTAAATTCAATTTATGTTATAAGACTCAATAATATTCCTAAATAATTCTTTATAAGAGTAAAAAGGATAGAGATATTTTTTTGGTAATATGTTGTGTTGGTAAGGTGTAATACATTTGTTTTTATCCTCTATACACCTAATACCGATATACTCTGTCTTTTTATATTGGTCTTTGTCTTCTCTGAAAATAAGGAAGTCTTGGTCTTCTTGATAGTTTTATATAGAAAAACTTCCATGGGAAGATAAAAAAGTTTTATAAAATTCATATACGATGACCAAATGAAGTAAGGCAAGAGGGAGAAGGAAAATATGGAATCCCAACCTTGATAAATGAAGCATCCATCCATCCTCTTGTTTTCTTGCTCTTTCTCTCTTTGCAAAAAATTTTAACACTAAAGCAAAGGTGTTAAAGATGGGTATTGAAGATTTTGTAGAGGTAACTCTAAATCTTTTATCTATTTTACCTTAAATAAAATGAGTAATCTTGATATTTTACCATCTTCTTATTTTATACTGTATGATGATAAAATATTTCCATCAACACTTCCTATCAATAATAAATTAACAATAAAGAAAGAAGAGCATGACAAAACCCTTTATGTCTTTATGTTTCTTTCGGTAATGTCTTCTGCACAAGATAAAACATCAATGGCTTTGTCTCAATCAATCAATGATGTTACCCAAAAAAATATTCATGATCTTTTAAAGAAGAGTGACGAATAAGAGAGGAAAACTGTACCTTTTCAAATATTTAACAAGTTTTTCTACTTCAATTTTTATATAGTATTTAATGAATATGTGAATATGTAAACATGTTTAATGCAGATTATATAAAGTAGTTGCAAAATTGAAATTGTCATTTAGTGTTTTTTTCAATAAATTAAAAAAATTACAAAATAGAAATAGAATAGCATCTCTCGTATCAAATATCCTTTGAAAAGTTGACATAATTTTATTTAATAACTTTTAAAACTATTTTATTTTAAAATAGTATTTCATAAAATTTATTTTTTGTAGTATCTTAAATCATTTGAGAACAACACTTTATAATGGTATTTGAAATGAAAATAAAATATGATTATATATAATTTGTCATGAATCATTCTTGCACTTAGTTTAACTAGCCCAATCAAAGAAACCATCCCACTTTTGACAAATCTCCAATTTTATCACAAGTTTTCCAATATGTCAACCACCCACTCAATAGTTTCCCCATGTCTGATTTTGAGTTAAATTTTGCATGAATGTGATAAATGATCAAAGGTCCCCCGAGCTCTACATTGTCTTGAGTTCTATTTAAACACTACATATTTTATTTTTAAAAAAAAGATGATTTTCACTAATATGCAAAAAAAGGAAAAAATCTTTTATAAGGAAATAATGTGTAAGGTCACATAGATGGCCTAAAATAGCCCTTGGACATGACACGACATTAAATAAAAAAAAGATGCTGAATGATATAGAAACACAAAACTTTTAAAACATTAAGAGATAGATGGAGATGTGACTGAAATGTTGGCATGTTGAAACTCATAAAAATACTATAAGAGTTTAGAAACTATTTGGGAGGGGTTTCAACAGTTACATTGAAAAATTCTATCATTCTTGACTTTTCATAATTGTTAGAGAATATGGCACCCACTCCAATGGTCATTTATAAAATATTCATAGAGTATTGATACTTTATAAGAGAGTATTGAAACTTTATGAGTAGCATAACACACACCCACTTATATATATTGTTTTTAGTGGATTGAGTTCTCGAGCATTATTTCTAATTTTAAATAATTAAATTTCATTATTTATAATTTGTGATTATTAAACCAATTGATTATTTATGGTAAAAGTATGATTTTAGTCCTTTATATTTGCATTATATTTTATTTTTATCCTTTACGTTTGATTTATTTTACTTTTATCTCTAATATTTTAAATTTGCACTAAGTTAGTCTCTAAAAGTAATATCGTTAAATAAACTAATGATTTTTACTGATGTGGCAATTTAGACACGTGACAATGCAGAAGATACATAAGCTACCATCCAGACTGATTTCCTGTTGAATCTCCTTTGTTTTGGTTTGTTTTGATTTTGAATCCTTCATTTTGCAGGTTGATTTTCAGCACTGATAATTTCTAGTACATGAAATCATAATTTTCAGTACTGAAACTTGCAAAGACAAAGGGATTTACATCGATGAAGAGGGAACCAGGTATGTGGTTGTGACTGATGAAGATAAACCCTTTGTGGTTAAGTTGGAGAAGGCCACATAATCTAAATCTGCTTTTGCAATATGAAGAAAGAAGAGCGTCGTCTATAGCGTTTAAGGTGACATGATTAGTGATATATTTTTTGTATCGTTACATGTATAAATTCATCTATTTAGACTCTGTTATGTTAATAAAAATTATTAATTTATTTAACGATATTATTTTTAGAGATTAATTTAATATATTTTTAAAATATTAAAAATAAAAATATAATAAATCAAATATAATAAATAAAAATAAACTGAATAAGAAGATCAAAATTATACTTTTAGCATCATTTTTTTAAGAGAATTGCTATGGTGTAACCTTACACTATAATTTTTGACAACCAAATTTTATATTTTTTTAATTTTTTATATAAATTTTTTTATTTTTTAATATTAATTAATTATTATCTATGTCATATATTTTTTAAAAATTTTTTATATTTTTTTTATATTATTCACCTATGAATTTTTTAATATTATTTATTTATAAATATAAAAATTTTAAAAAATATATATATAAAAATTAATATTTAATTAATATTAAAAAATAAAAAATTAAGATAAAAATATAAAATATAATAAATTAGTATTACTAAAAAAATATGATAAGGCAGGGTAGTTTGGCCCCATCACCTTTTGTCTTTTCTGCAAGCCTTGCCCCGGTGGCCCCGTCCCTTAAGCCCTTTCTCAACTTGCCACTCACTCATTGAATTTCGTGCCCACTACAAAAGGAACAATCTCGTACCTTATATGCCATGTCAATTTCTATCCATTACTCATTTAGCAAAAATCACATAAAAATCCTTTTTATTATCATATTACAAAAACTTCTATTATCGCTAAGGCTTCCTTAATTTTATTATATAATTATTATACTGCTTTTAGAAAAATTATAATAATTTACCCTTCAAAATAATCAAATGATAAGAATGAACATATACATATTTTGTTTACATACCTTGATATACATAAAGCATGTTTGATATATTAATATTTTATATATTATAATATCTTAAATATTATAGTATAAGATATTAAAATATAAAATATCATAATATTTAATATTCTCATATTTAGTATAATAATTAAAAATTATTAAAAAATATATAGTTAATATTTTATAAAAGTTAATAAAATTAAAAGTATATATATAAAATTTTCATAATTTTTTAATAATATTTAAATAATATTATTTGATCACACCATAATATCTTAAATTATAATATATTAAACAAATATATTTAAGATATTTAGCATAATATAAAATACTATGATCAATATGATAGTATATTAAATACCTCTAAAATTTGATAAGAATAAGGAAGAATGTAACTAATTATCTGGTTGAGTTTGAGTTTTATTTTACATAAAATAAATATTATACACCAAACAACGAAATCTTATTTTCACTAATTGTTCAGACAAACATTAAATGTTCTTAAATTATTTTGTTTGGTTTCATTTTTAAATTAAAAATGCTACTTTGTTATTAAAAAAAAGTGTCAAATTCAATAAATCAACTTTTTCTAAAAAAAATAAACAAAACTATATTTATATTAAATTAAACATGAACTAAGTTATTTTATCCATGGTTATGAGACTCATGACCTATTGTTTAATAATAGACTTTTAATTAATTAAATCTGAGTTTGAATCTAGGCCCAATACTTAGTTTGTTGGGCTTTGGTCCAAGCTGGCCCATTCCCCACCTTGAACATCTACAGTACTGAGTTTGGTTTTCACCAAGTTGATCACATTTCTGTGGTCAAAACGGATTTCTTTGGGACAGAAAATCTGACCCAAAAAGGAAGGAAAATAAAATAAGGAAAAAGTTATTCATTGATATTTAATAGGGTACTAAATTTTTATATGACATTATATATTTTTTGTTTTTTTATTCTTTATAAAAAAATAGTTATCAGATTGTTTAAAGTGATTTTTATATAATTTGATAATTATTTTTTATAACAGAATAATCTTTTTTTATAAAATGTAAAAATGAAGCACTATATAAGAATTCAATATCCATGAAATACCATACAAGAATATTATATTTTTATTGAACACCAATAAATAATTTTCCTAAAATAACCAATAAATAATTTTTCCTACAATAAACGGTGGGGATTGTTTTTCCATATTATGCAAGGAATGAAATATAATCTTGATGCAGATTCTTCCTCTTTGCCAAATAATGGTGAATTTCATAGCCTCCAAGTTTTTCTGAGCCCCCCTTTGTTTCGTTGAATTTTTGTTTCTAGATTTCTCATATAAAAAGGTTTGTTAGTTTTCCTTCTGTTAGAAAAGAAATTCAACAATATAAATTTTGCTATAAATTAAAAAAGAATTTTATAAAGATAAGTAAGAAAATTAATTCTAATTTTTGTTCAAACATAATACTGCCCATTTATTATTACTATACACCTTCATTATTGTTGTCACAATTATTTATTTAGGTTTAGATTGGGCTCAAGCTCACTATAAATTTTGAAAACGAATAATCTTAACTCAAATAAAAATTTTAAAAATGAATTCAGCTTTGATGTAAGGTTGAATTTAAATATTTTTATTGAACTTAACTTAAATAATAATGTTAAAAATAAATAAAGTCCGGGCCTAAGTTTCCCCCTTTTCCATGAAAGTTTAATATGTCGTCGCTTTCAATACTAATAACATCTATCTTATCACAATTATTAATTATCATTGTTAAATCATAAGTATCATTCCACAAAAAGAAATCATTTCATGTAATCCGAACCAAAGAGACTTTTTTAGATTAGTTTTTTCAATGAAAAAAAAATTAAAAACTTTTATTATGAACATTTTTAAAAACATTATTTTCTGAAGAAAGAAACTGAGGGGAAAAATAAACTTTTTCTCTTGGCTTTAGAAGAAACATAAGCTTTCATTATTTGCAGCCCAACACAATTAGACCCAAGATGAACATGAAGTACACGAAGCCCATATTCCTGTGAATTTTGGTATGTAAAAGGGTGTCAATATCAGTACCCAGTTATTAACAACTAATTGGACAAATTCTTTAGTGTATAAAATACGATTAGAATGGAAGTTTGAGATTTCAATCCTACCCGTCATACATAAAATTATAGGGCTACGATTGGGTTAAATTTTCGTATAGATTTAATTTATTAAGTATGATATATTGTTAATTTGCATAGGATCTTTTAGAGCTACGATACAATGGAACCCAATCGAACAAAATGTTGAATTGAATAAATGAAAGGGACAATCTCATAGTTCTTGATTTGTAAAGATACGATGTTAGGTATTCAGTTTTTATTTTTTCATTGAGATCGAACCTAAACCTGTGTTTGAAAGATAGTTGTCTATATACTAGTAAGGGATGTATGAATTCTCAAGAAGAGAGGAACTGGGTTCTTTCGATAGTTCTTGTTGTCGACAAGGAGTGTAGGTTTCTCTTTTTTTCTGTCTTTTCAACTATCATATACTAAAAACATAGAAAAATAAAAACAATCAACATGAAGTAATTATAAAAAAAATTTTGAAAATTCAGAAATTAATAATGCAGGTTTACATTATAGTTAAGAGAAAATTATGCTAACAGTTCTTGTATTTGTTTTACGTTATACTTACCTCATTTCTATTTTAAAAATCCACATAAACATTTTTTATACTTTAAAAATAACCTGCTGTTAAATCCAATCGTTAAAAGAAGATAATAGAATACCTTAAATGTCATCAAAAATATGTAACGAGTGATAACTTTTGCTTTTATGTTATCTATTAACAAAAGGCTTAATTATACATATATAAAATAAAAATAATTATTATTAAAAATAGTTAGAAATATAATTTACTAAAATGAACCTCTTTTATACTTTTAATTACAACACACAATTAAAGTCTGAATTTGGTGAGACTTTATATATTATGATCTCTATGAAACTTTTCAATCTAAGATTGCAAAGCATATCAAAAAGTTTAAATATAATATTATCATTCATCAATCAAATTTATTATGTCATTTTTAGGTTCTTTATCCAATAATATTTGAGGTGTTTTCTATAAAAATATTTTGTTATTAAACTTTCATTAATGAATTTTAACAAATAGTTTATAAAATTTGAACAAATAAGAGGATAAAATAATAAAAAAAGCTACATTATTTTAACAAATTTAATAAAGAAATGCAAGAAAACAAAAAAATCAGTTAAGCCTCTAACTATAAACAACTAAAAATTGCTATATTTAAAGACTAAATAACACAACATAAAAAAAAAAAACCACTTGTTATATACATATTTTGGAGGCATTTAGTAAATTTTAATATGAATTATTCTCCTTTGATCATAATTTAATCTCTCTTTTATGATTTTTTTTTTATCTTTGTTAGTTATTGAGTTTACTAATAGTTTACTTTTAAAGTATAAGAGATGTTCTAAAACTTGTTACATGTTTTTTGAGACATTTAGAATATTTTATTATCTTTTTTAGTTATTATGTTTAGTAATAACTTGTTTTTAAAATATAAAGGAGGTTTGTATAAGTTTTTAAACTAGAGGGGATATAAGTGTAATGTAAACAAAGGAGGTTAGTGAAAATTTATCAATAATTAAGTTCACTAGTGTGGTCTAATGTTAATTTGTAGAAGATCCTTTAGGCTGGATCTCTTGAACTATCTTGTACTAAAAAAGTTAATAAAAACCATCAACATGAAGTGATTATAAAAAGAATAAAATACATTTCCCCTTCTAAAATACACTTTAATTACTATTTTGGTATATGAAATTTAAAACCCTACAAACCACCCTCATAATTTTCATAAATAGTTAAATCTTACTTGAAATAACAAGGTAAAATGTGTGATATTGAAAATTAAGAGGGTGGTTTGTATGCTTTTTAAATTCGTATACTAAAAGTGTAATTAGGGTATACTTTAGCCATTAGCAAGGTAAACTGTATTTTACCTTTGTTAAACAAGTTGAAAATGAGAAATCAATAATCCATGTCTAAATTATAATTAAGTTCACTAGTATTTAACAAAAAGGGGGCTGGGGCATACAAATAAAGATTTAAAGAACAATTATTGTAATAACTAGCTAATTGATCTTTAAAAATTTAAAGATCCCTTCCTAGTTTTCCCCGTCAACTTAAGGCAAAGATTAGTTGATTAAGTCAGAATCATCATTTGGAAAGGGATGGAGATGAGGAGGAGGCATTGGAGCAAGTCATAGGAGCTGAAGGTGGAGACCTATTTCTATGCATAAGTTCTCTTGCTAGCACATGGAGATCGCCACCTCCACCACTACCACCGCTAATTGTTAATGATGGGCCACTAAGCCCATATTGACGTAAGTCCATGGGTCGTTGTTGCATGGCCCATGAAGTGTGGGCCATGGGATCAAAAAGCGAAGACAAATCATATGTCATTGGCATGTTGGAAGCCAAGCCAGATGGGAGGTCGGCAATTGAGAGAGCAAGAGGTGCCATGGCTGCTTGTGGTGATGGTGGAGGGGGTGGTGGTTGGGGTACCTCTAAGGTAGCAAAGTGGGCTTGTAGGTAGGAGAGTTCTGCTTGTAAATTCACCACCTGTTATACAGAGAAACAAAAAATATTATGAAGAGGAACAATATACATGGTTGATTAAAACTCTTACTATATTCTAAAAATATTTTAAAACCCTAAATATTTACACATGTTAAGAATGACAAGTATGAAAGCATGACTTTAAATTAAAACAAACTTCTTGAGGTTATAAAACTAAGAGTTTTGTAGAAACCAACTCATTGGGGGAATTAAACAAATCAATATTATTAGACTTAAAGAAAAAAAAATGATATATAGATTGAAAGAATTTGTTGGACAATTTTTTAATAGTCAAACTGATATCTTACTTAATTGACAATATTATCAAATGTAAATTAATAAATATAAATATTTTCAGAGAGTGAACAATTATGAGGGCATAGGGATTAGTTCTATACATTAAATTAAATAATTTCACCCATTTAAAAGACATAGGAAATCACTATTAGTTAAAAAGTCACATGGCAACATAGTAAAAGCATTGTATATTCAAGTTTTTTTTATCAATAATATTTTGAATCAACTTTTAAAATTATTTCTTTTTCTTTTGGATCCTATGCTCACATGATTTTGAACAATATAGTATACATATATGAAAATTTGACAAGTTCCTAATCTGTTTCTTCCTCCTTAATTAACAACAAGTTGAAGAAAAAGGAAAGTAATCATAATTTATATTTTTTATTCTCTTAAAAGGCAAGATAAATTTTTGAACAAATTACCTCCTCTAAGGTATACAAAACATATATCTCCTCTAATTTTTAACTTGTAGAGTTTAATTCTCTATGATGAGATATAAAAAAAATTATCATTAAGTGCATTCACATGTTAGTTTGAGTCGGATTGAATAGATTTTCAATTCAACCCATACATTGTTGGATAAGTTGAATTAAGGAAAAATTTTTAGTCCTGAACCAACCCCAACCCACACATTTGCAGGTTGAGAATAAAAAAATTTTTACAAAAAATCTAAAAATTCAAATGTATTTAAAATTATACAAATACAACATCAAATTAAAAATATCATTCCAAAACCAAAATTAAAAAAGAAAATGTGTGTATAAACCCGAGTTAGGTTGTGTTGAAAATTTTCAACTCATACTTTGCAGGCCGAGAAAAAATCAACCTAAACCAATCTACAATCTAACCCAATGTATGCGAGTTAAGTTAGGTTGGATGGATTCATTGATCAACCCAATCTAATAAACACCCAATGTTATCAATTATTTGATAAAAAAATATAAATTTATCTAATAATTGGTAACACTATCAAGTAAACAAAGTAAACTAATATATTACGTGTACCAAAAAAATTTCGCAAAAAAGTACCCTTAATTTATTTATCAAAATAAATTGAATCTCCTCAACAAAAATATCTTGATCAACCGATGAACCCTTTAACTTAATAATACTAAAAAAATAATTTGATCAATTTTAAAGGTGTCTTCTCTTTCTTCCCCTACCCCATTAATTCATTAAAAATTTTGGGTATGAGTCCTGTGTTTTTTTTGTCTTTGAAGTTATATTCCACAAAAGGATATTGAAAATTGGTGATAGTGACAGAAAATAAACTGTTCCTATAAAAAAAAAAAAAGAAATAGCCGAAACCCAAGAAACTAACCGACCATTTCCTTAAGACCAGCGAAAACCAAGGAGCTAATGGCCCCAAGCCTTAGACTTAGACTGAAACCACCCAATGTGTAACCGCCGACCACATCATTTCTTAATCACTTAACATCGTTCTAGATTTCAGTAAAAAGCATGAAAACTGTAGCCAGTTCCATGGCATCCCATCCCCTACCCTACCCTTTGTTTCCCTCTTTCCCCATTCTCAACTTTTGTTCCTCTTTCCTTAGGGCACAAACCACTCCTAGCTACCAACGTTGCAAACTGGGTAACCACGTTAATAAGTTAATCTTACTTTATAAAAATTTAAACAGATGATTTTCTTATTAATAATTTCTAAAATACAGGATGAACTTTAGAGAATTCGAGTTTGAGTGTTAGAATGGCACCTCTTGAAGTCATCAAATATGTGATTTGATGATGTAAGGTTTGAGTAATTTACAGAAGATCTTAAGTTCGATTTTTCATGCCGTGTATAGAAGAAAAAATATAAAGATACAACTTTTACTATTCAAATTCTCATAGAAATCAAAGAGATAAATCAAACAAGTGGGGTCTACTTGACGTTTGAATAGTTCATAAAATATCTTAAATTTGACCTTACTTGTTGTCGTGTATAAAAAAAGAAAATATAACGATACTTTTTCTGCGGATCAACTTTTGAGACAAAAGAGATGAATCAAATGAACGGGGTTCACCTGACTTGAATGGACCCCACTCTCCTCTCTTTCATCTTTTCGAGATGTATCGTGTAAGTTTCAAAGAGAGAGAGAGAAATGCAGAAGATTTGTATCGATACATCTTCTGCATTGTAAAGAAACAATAGAGCTTAATACTTTGGGTTAATTAAACCAACTTTAATTTCATGATTCTTTTCTTCCCTTCACTTTGAAATTGCAAATGAAATGAGTTCTGAAAACCCATCCAAATTTGATGTGATGAAGAAGGGAGAATTAATGTCACTTTCACACTCTTTGGCTAAAAAACAAAATTAAAACAGAAATGGGGGTTACATAATCATATGGTATCAGATTTCTGCAACTTGATATAACATAAAATAGCAAAAGAATCCCCCTATATCCACAATCTTCCCTTCTATATCAAGACGAGATACTTTCAAATCTTGTCTTACGATAAAAAAGGAGAAGAGAAAAGAAGTTTTATTTCAACTTTCTGAAGATTCATTCCCCTATATAGCCAGCTTCTTCCATAGATGGCTAGCTATCAAAGCTTAGATAGAAGAACATATCTCTTAAAGATCCTATGCATAATCATGCATCATATTAAATGCTAATTAATTAATTAAATGAATAATTAATAATCACCTGTTGCTGAAGAGCAAAGATGTGAGAAACACAGCCAAGGACAGGGTCTTTCATCCTAGATTGTGCCTCATAACAAATGGTGACCACCGCATCAAGCCGCCTATGCACCGGAATATTCAGAAGAAGCTTTGACACATTGCTCGCCCCGAAAATCTTATGCACCGCCGCAAAATGCGTCGCTCCTTGCTCTGAGTCGAAGTATGGGGCAAAAATACACCCCGGTACACACTTCCTCCTCAAAAACTTACATGCGCCACATGGACCTCCAGTACCGCCACCACTATTTCCACCACCACTACTACTACCACCACCACTGCTGCTCGAGTTTATACTCATCTTTATAAGAAACAAAGTAAAATACCCTCTTTTAAAACAAAACTAGATTGCTTTTTAGGTATCCAAAATTAAAATGTTGAAGATAATTCATAGGATTTGAAGGAGGGGATGAATGAAAATGGAAGAAAGAAAAGAAGAGGAGGAATGGTGGGTGGTGTTGTATATGAATTTAGGGTTTGGTGGGGTTAGTGTTTTTTTTTTCTCTTTTAAATTAGGGATTTAAAAGGATATAGAGGAAGTCTTTAAAGCCACGCGAGAGAGCAAAGGCTTAACACCCCACATTTAGCTGTTTGCGTGAAGCAAACATGCCATAAGCCCTTTTACTTCCTATTATTCTCAAACTGCTTAGTTCTTCTCCCTTTCTTCTTTCTTCTCTCTCTCTATAACCCTCTCTCTCCTCGTCTTTTTCTCTCTAGCTGTATATTCATGGTGATGATGTATATATTGAAAGAGGATTTTGTTTGGAGACTCAGAAAAGGAGAGAAAAGAATATTTAAAGGAAAAAGAAGGGAATAGAAAGAAACGAATAGGGGATGAAAGAGAAGATATAAAAACGTGTCAAGGGAAGTGCCTATATCAACACTGCGTGTTTTAAGGTGCCTGGAGGGCAAAAGACGCCAACTCTTTATTTCTTTGTTCTTCTTCTTCTCTTTCTTTCTTCGCTCACAGTACTGCTGAGCTTCAAAATGACTCAGCATTATTTGTCTTTCCTCCCTTCTATTTTATACAAAATGACAAAATGCTTAGCCTATATGAGTTTATGATTCGATTTATAAAAAAATAGATTAAGTTGACTATAAATGAATAAATATATAAGTATGACAAACATTTTTTTACGGGACTTACATTTGATATATATATGGCTTGGATTTATCTCCATTTTATCTTGAAATTGACTTTGTAAATTTCAAATTTGGATTCAATCAGCAATATGATTGGTTATTTTTTACTTATCATGACCATTCGCCGCTCATGAATTACCACGATAATTTTGATAAAAAAATATACAAAAAGACGTGTCCCATCATGGCCATCCGTAGGCGCGTGGACGTTTACGATTAAACATGTCCAGTCATGTTACCCTAGATCCATTCTCGTAAATTTCATATAAAGAAAGAGAAAGAGGAAATAAGTGGATCACACACCAAATGATCAGTAAGGCTCACCTGATTTGTGTGAGTTCTGCTCATTTGCTTTCTCTCTTTAAAATTGACATTGATAAATTTCAAGAAGAAATAAAGAGAGCCTTGATCCCATATAT
>JASKGM010000013.1:5568090-5623727 GCA_034509205.1 Ceratonia siliqua | reverse complement strand
ATAT
The DNA here is from genome assembly GCA_034509205.1 of Ceratonia siliqua. Classification (NCBI taxonomy): domain Eukaryota; kingdom Viridiplantae; phylum Streptophyta; class Magnoliopsida; order Fabales; family Fabaceae; genus Ceratonia; species Ceratonia siliqua. The sequence continues at coordinate 5,623,723 of JASKGM010000013.1, read as the reverse complement.
ATTTTTTTAATAAAAGGAATGTATTTAAACCATATTTTTTTGGGTAAATTCAGCCTATCACATTATTCATAAACCACAAGATACAAAAAATAAAATAAAATCAATAATAAAAAATTAATACTTTTAATGAAATGGAACTCCGCTGATTCAGGTTGTCTTTTCTATATTAGTGAGTATATAAAGACTAAGTCCATGCAAAAATATTTCATTTAAAAACATCACTCTTCGGATGTTCTTTGTCTAATCCATGTCTTCCCCTATATTCAATGAAGAATGTAACTCTTTCCAAATATATAAAGACAAAGATTTTCTTTTTCTTTTTTATCAATTTAATATTATACAAAATTTATATTATTTATGTATATAAAAATATAATTTCATTCTAATTTTATCTAAAAATATCACTCTTATAAAACTTAACTCTCACAAGTCTCATAAAAGCTTTCTTAATCAATCATCAATACTTATCCCATTTTTTTTACATTATCCCACTATATAATGATATGTTAAAAGGGCATTTTATGAAATTTGTACATGATTTTTGTGTTATGAGCGTTCCTCACTTTTATCCTTCCAAAATATTAAAATAATATAAATAGCATGTTGAAGAAGGGTAAAATTAAATATATATATATATATATTATTTTTTTTATTTATTACTCTCATGTGCTAAATTGATATAAAAAATAAAAAATATTAAGTTACTAACGACATTATCTTTTCATGACTAAGAGGGTGTTTAGATGGGCTTGTGTTTTTTATCAGATGCTTTAAATAAAAGTGATTTTTTTTTTAAAAAAAGTATGTATTTGGTATTTGGATGTAATTATGTAGAAGTGATTTTACTGAAAAAAGCAAATATCTTGCGTTTGGATGTAATTATGTAGAAGTGATTTTACTGAAAAAAATAAATATCTTGCGTTTGGATGTAAAAATGTAAAAGTACTTTTGATCATGTAAAATTATTAAAAATGACATAAAAGTGCTTTTCAAAAAATTTATGAAATCTTTTAGGGATATATGTGTTTAAAAAATTTTCTCTCTTTTCTATTAGATATGATTATTTTTTAAGCATCAAATCCTGACTTCTAAAATAATTAGTTTTTTGCTTTTTTTAATAAAAACACTTTAAAAAAAATTTGATCCAAACACCCAATTTTTAGAAAAGCACTTTTTTTTTAAAAAATAATCCACTTTTTCACTTGAAAAAGCGGATCCAAACACGGCATCTAAATAAGATTTTTGACAAATATTAATTAACAAAAGTTTACACAATATTAGCATTTTTTTTTTAGATGCCTTGAGAGGTATACCGTATTCGAAAATGATATTGTATACGTTTTTATTTTATTTTATTATATGGCACTGTTCTAAAATTATAATTAGAGGTATGAAAGAAGAAATTAAATCTTAGGAAACATTATTATATAATATAATATCTTTAAAAGTATCTTAATAAAATTATTCTATTTATTATGTGATATGGCACTGTTCTAAAATTATAATTAGAGGTATCAAAGAAGAAATTAAATCTTAGGAAACTTTATTATATAATATAATATTTTTAAAAATATCTGAATAAAATTATTCTATTTATTATGTGATGTCGGTTAAATATAACTGAGGTTGTTGACATAGGGGTTATGAAAATTTTAAAATGTTGTCACCCTCAACTTGAACTCAAAAAATTGAGTTACTTTTTTTTTTGGTACATGACAATAATATGGAGATTTGAACATGAGATCTCTTGTGATTTATCCAAATTCTTTATCATTAGATTATATTTATTAATTCACAATTAATTGAGTTACTTAAAAGATCCTAATTAACTTAATTTGGATTATAATTAATTATACTAAAAAATTTAGGAATTCATGCTAACAAAAAAAGAAAAATAATAGCTAAAAAAATGAAATCTCTCTCCTTTGAAAATTGAAAATGTCCTATTTATTTAAAATTAGAATAAGAGGAAATATAAAATCAAATGTTAGTGATCAGAAAGAAATATGGATATAAGTATTGATTTGATTTATAAACAAATATAACTAAGTTCAAAGGTGCAAAGCTAGATATGTTTGTAGCTAGCTTTAATATCCAAGCTAGGTCTAGTTCAACATAATTAAGTTAATGTACGTTATCCAAATCTAAGTTTATTATGAATGTCAGGTATGTTACTATATTTGGAATATAATGAAATCTTGAGTATTTAACTTAATGATGCAGCTTGCCTTTGGCGATAATCATCTTGCTTCAGTTTTTGCTTTAATTGAAACTAAATTTTTTGAGTGATTTTAAGAAAGTATTAAAAAAAATAAACTTTAATAGGTACTACCCTCAAGTTTGAACCCAAAGAATTGAAAACAAAGATCCTAATCACTACTAGGTGTATATATAAGTAGATTGAAGTGTTTGATATATTGATATTTTAATTTTGATATTTTAGATGATAGTTAATATTCAAAGTATTTGTGATTGGTATGCTGTCATATGAGATAAAAATAACATTTAAGATAACAAGATATTATAAGATTACACCAGTTTATTACCAAAAAACTATAAAGTTTTTACATTACTCTACTTTTAACTTTATTAATTTTTATAAAATATCAATTATATTAATTTTTTAAAAAAATTTCAATTAATATAAAACATTATATTTTATTTTTATATATAATATATTATATTATTTTATATATCTCCTATATATATATATATATATATATATATATATATATATATGATAAATTAGTATCTTAATAAACACAAATATTTGAGATGAATCCCACCTTCCCCAAGAAAGGGAAAGATGAAGAAAAGTAAATTATCAACTTTTCTCGCTGTATAATCCCACTGATGAACTCAATGAAAAATATCACTGTTAAAAACCTATAAACACTTAATAAATTGTCCACGTAATATAAAACCAATTAATTTGATCATATTTAAGATACAATAAAAAAGAATAGAGCGAAGAGACGACATGATAACAATCAAAGCTTAAGGACAAGAAACATGTGCATAACCCTTGATCTCTTGTTGAGTTAAACATTTTAGAGAGACTTTCAACTTCAGAGAGAGAGAGAGAGAGAGAGAGAGAGAGAGAAGAAGAAGAAGATGATGATGATGAGAATTCATAATAAACAAACAATTTATGGACGAACTAGGTTTATTTGGTGATTGGTTGATGGAGAATCTGATTTATTAATTGAGGGTCTTCACCGGAACTACTGGGTTCCGCATTCTTCTCTTCTTCATGATACTTCCATCCTCTTCATCACGTTACTTCCATCCTCTTCATCACACAATCAATCTCTTTCTCTCTCTAAAAGTAGCAGACAGGTGGAAAACGACCTTACTATTAGAAAAGGAAATTAAAATATAATTAATTGTGACAATGCACCAAACCTTCCCGTCACTTTCTCAAGAAACAAACAACCAAATATAAATCTAATTGGCAAGATTAAAATAGTAATAATACAACAAAATGCATCGCTTTCGAATTTGCAGTCAACGATTCCTTCACCAACTCTTTTCCTGTGTTCTAAAATCCAAGCTTCTTCTTCATCAATATTATATATATATATATATATATGAGCAAAAATGAATTAACACCGGTATCATATAAACAATAATTAAAATATTTGATGGCATACTTTATTGTTTTTCACTTAAAATTTGACATGCAATATTAATATGGTAATTAATTTAGTTTTAATGGTTGAATGAATGAAAATTACATACTAAAATGAGATATTAAGAAATGTAAGTGTGTAAATTCTTAATTCTTATTCCAATGTTATCCTAATATATAATATAACCCTTCCACTTCCAATGTCTCACTATTTACACATTCACCAGGCGATTGGTTATTCTCCTTTTGATCATGACTTCTATTAATCCCTCTCAAACTTCAGCATTTAACAGTCATATGCCCACCACTTTCCTCAAAAGACAAATTAGTTAAAGAGTAAAAGCAACACAATTTTTTTTTCAGTTGATTTGTTTAAAAGTACTGTATTTTATAAGATATTTTAGGTTTAAACTTTTATATTATTATTTATACAAAAAAATGCTTTATTTTAAAAATTATTTCATAAAATTTAATATTCTTCCATGATGTTATTTTAAGGTATTATTCTAAACATTTAAAATATTAAAAAATAATAAATTTTATAAAACATTATTTTAGAATACAATCTCTCCAAAAATAAAAAATTAATCAACTCTTTTTTTCTCTCTCTATACTGAAGTTTAATTGTCATTTTCGTTATTATATTAAAGGATGATAATATTGCTAATTTGATAATCGCAATTAAAGAACTTTGGATAGTGCAAGCAGTTATGGAATTTAACTTGATTGAGACTGATAATTAGGTAAAGGATGACCAATGCAATTGTCTATCATTTTGGTGCTGTGAATTGACTATGAAATAACTATATTATATTTGTAACAAATGACACATAAACTACGTCAATTAATTTAGCAGAAAGGGCCTTTATTATGTGTGGACCACTAAGTTCATATAATATAACAATAATGAGAGGAAAATAATTTACCAGCTAGGTATAATGATAGGCATATATTTTTTTTTAAAATTATTAAAATTATTTATGGGTTTTTTTTCTTTTAATTCAATGAAATAATCGTTGACATTTTCTTTTTTAATTTTCTAGTATTGAAGTTTTAGGTATGTACAAAATTATATTATATATCAAGTTCACAAACCTTTGATTATTTTCTTGTTTTGTGACTTCCATTAAAGCTTAGTTGAAGCAAATCCCAGCTTTGTCATAGGCCTTTTTTCACCAATGAACAGGTTTAAGTTATAAATCAATAATTTTCAACTTAGCAACATTTTTAAGAAGCCATGAGATATCAATAAAGCACATATAAAGTAAAATCTAAATTCACATTTTGTTTGTGAATTTACAACTCAATTTAACTTTAGTTCATAGATTTTTGTTAGTGCACATGTCAGTCTTGAATATTTGACATTTGTTGCACTTCCTTATGTCAAATTTAACGCCAAAATGTAAAAAGGGAAAGAGAATAATTAACCTGCAACGAGTTTCAAATATTTAAGTACTAACTCATGCACTAGTAAAAATCTAGGGATTTTAAAGCTAAACTGGTTTGTAAATTCAGATATTAAAAAGTGAATTACTCTTTCTTTTATCCTTGAATTTACAAGCCAACTTAATTTTAATCCCTAAAATTATTAATGCATGATTAGTAAATACTTGAAACTCGTTGCACTTAGGCCTCATTTTCTTTTCACATTTTGAAACTAAAATTGACAAAATGAGTGACGGGCAACGAGTTTTAAATATTCGGAAACTAACTTGTGCACTAGAAAAACGTAACCTAGATCAAAGTTAAATTGATTTGAAAATTTCAGAGAACATATAATTAAAAGTGAAGTTAGGTAAAGTAAAAGTATGTATATATAAAGCTGAACTGAACTCCATAACTTTTATTCTTTCTTCTATAGTGCAAGCATATGAACTCTTGCTGTGGGTGCTTCACAAAAGTTGCTTTAGCTTTGAGTCAATGACGCAAGCTAAAGCTGAATATTGAAACACCCAGATTCTAGGGTTTACAAAGTCCAGTCTTATATAACCAAGTTCAGACAACGTTCAGTTCACGGAATTAGTTGAAACTCACCAAGTCCATAAATAATAGGATATATATGAAATCCTCAAGAAAGCTAAGACATAGTCATCCCTTTAGAGAGAAGATAGCAGAAATGAAAGAAAATGTCCATAGGGAAAACTGTTGCAGGATCATGGTAATAGTGCTACAACTATCTTAATCGGGATTCATTAGTAATTTGATATATTGATATCTTATATATTTTTTAATATCTTAGATATATCTTGTTATAAAATATTAAGATACAAGATACTACGGTTAAAATTCTTATATATGGAATAATACTCAACCAAAAGTTTTTAAAGAATAAATGAAACAATAGATATTTTATAAAGTTATTTAGTAAAACTAAAATTCAGGATGTGAGATATGTCAAAAATCACTTCAACTTAAAAGTGCCTATGAATAGTTTTATTATAATTTTTAACATATTCTCTTAGGCAAAAGTAATTTCTGAGCTTGAAACGTGAATAAAATATAGGCCAACCAAATTTTGTACTGAAATTTTGATTCATCATGAAGAATAAGGATATCAATTATTGAACTTCTTATTGTTTAGTCATGAAGGCTTTATACCATATAAAAAACTACTTCAATTCAAAAATTTAAATTGTTAAGTAAAAATTTATAAATAATTTTATTATAATCTTTAACAAAATTTTGATTTTTGAATAGTACGAAACAATAGCATCTTGTGACTTTAAATATATATATTTTTGAATGCTTCTTGGCAAATTGAATATTAATGTATTAAATACAGACAGTTTGATCTTTTGACATCTAAAATACCAAGACGAATAAGATGCGGTGTACCAAACGGTTTCTTATATTAAACAAATGGAAGGCATTATATATCTAGTTTAATTAAACAATAAGTAGTAAAGTTAATTAATTAATTAACCCAAAGAGAATGGACCACTTCCAAACAAAAGATTTGTTTAAGTATCAGTTCCATGTGAAAGGCACTCGAAGCAAGCACGATGGGGCATGTTCTCACACTCTTTTCACTCAAAGTCGGTTGAGATTGTTGCACTCATCTCTTGTCCTCCATGGAAAGCCAATTTCCAAAGCTTTCAAACTTATCTTAATTTAATCCAAATCCCACTGAGCATCCCATTATTTTAAGCCCTAAACAGCCGACCAAACTGAGCCTGCCATGTGACGGATTGTGATAGATTTGGATCCTTTCTAGTTCTCATTTATGAAAAAATTATGATTTACAAAAAAAATATATATATATTATAGATTAAGTTATTTATGAACAAGCGTATCAAACAAAATTTTCAGTGAAATAACTGAGACTTCTCTACCTCTATCATACTTAAGTATTTAATTATGATGGACTTAGTCTAACTATTTTTTTATAGAATAAATTATTTTAATTTTTTTTAAAATTGGTAATATAATACTCAATATTTTTTTATTTTTAAAATTATATTTAACTATTTTATGAATGTGTGAATATATTAATTAATTTAATTTTGTTTCTCTTGAATCCCAAGGGTTGCCTAACGGTTAAGAAAGTATACTCCCTACTTTAATTACTTAAATTTAATCCTTAAAATCAGCACGAAAAAAAATCTGTTTTTTTAAATGCATTAGACTAATATAAAGATACACCCTTAAAATCACCAGAAGAAATTTTTATATAGACCCCGTGTGTATCATGCTAGCTAGTCAGCTTCATTGAAACGATTGGGTAGCATAATGTCAACGATTTTAATTTGATTTGATTGGTCGGTGTATGGTCATTAATTAGTGTGTTCGATCATTATCTTGAAATTAATGTTCCCATTCTGTTCTTTGAAGCTGAACGTATCATTGAGTTCTTATTCTCACTTATTTTAAGGTCATATTAATTTATTGTCAGGGAAACCTTATTAATTAGTAATTCCTCTTTCAATCTTTTAAGTGAAGGTGATCTTACAGGAAGTTTCGACAAAGCTTATATGACAGAGTTCTCAATCAATAAATAATACATTGTAATACTAACTTAATTATTTTTTTCTAATATTTATTAATATACAGGTTAGTTTAGTTACAAATGAGATTTAAATTCGTAATTCTCAACTCACTCGAATATTATTGAATGTATCAAAGGCTAATTGATTATTATTTTTGAATATCTAAGTACTAGATGCATGTAAAATGTAGGCTTTGGCTCTTCTAAAATACATATATTTTGGAGGTTGAAAAGTTGAAAAAAATAAGAAATATCGTTGATTTGTATATATTTATATTATCAGGCCGTTTATATTTTATAAAAACAAAAACAGTTGACTTTGTTAGCAAAGATAATTCATCTGCTCGTAGCTTTGGTTTTTTTTTTTTTCCTTATTGCACCATATGATAAAAATCATAAGTTATGGTGATGATTTCTGGATGTAAAAACTGAAGGTGATATTTAATAAGTAGATTTTCTATTTTTTTAAGTAATTAAAAACATTTATAAAAAAATTGAGTATGAGGTACTTAAAAACTCAATATTATATCTTATGTTATTTAGGACATACACAACAAGTGAAAAAGGGGTAGTGGAAATAAATAAATAAAAATTAATATTGTTATAGAGCTTCTGGGTTGAAATCAAATTTTTGGAAAGAGAAATATAGAGTTATATCATATTGTACAAATTTTAAGAAAAAAGAGTAGTGGAAATAAATAAATATAAAAAGTCATCTGCAAATGAATGTTTATATTTAGATATCATATGTATATAGATCAAGTCAATAGAGGTAGATGTACCCAGGAAAAAAAATCCAGGCCCTAAAGAATTTAGTTCCAACATATTTGGAAGTGCATACAAATATAAATATATAGTTCAGAAACTTCTAAAACAAATTTTAGAAGTATGATAGTAATTAATTTGTTCTTCGCTGAGGTTTAGGGAACTCTCATTATTATAATAAACATTTTACTAATAAAAGAACACTGCCATGACACATTGGTGTTTGATAACTATGAGAAAAGGAATTGTCTTTAAAGAAAATGTTTACTTAAAAAGGAATTCTCTAATACATATATTCTTGTTTTAAGTTATCAATGAAAAGTAGTGTTTTCATTTCTTTTTATTTAATAATTCGTTTTTTCCTTTAAAATTGCCGTATGATTGGTATAATTGTTAGCAATAACCCTAAAGAATTCAATAGATTAATGTGAACAAACCAAAAACTATGATTGCATTTGACATATAATATTTTATATGTCTAATTAAGATACCATTGAAAGTGTCATATTATCACTTTATCTACTTTAGAAAGCTAGGTCATTACTTAAAAAAAAAAAAAATATATATATATATATATTTATATATATGTATATTTATTTGGTTAACCAACTTGGGATATAAAAACAATGGTTAATGGTTAATAGAGTATATTGTTTAATTAGTTTACATATTCTTTATGAATGGTGATAGATTTTGAGGAAGATTTAGTTCCATTATAATTATGTATATTTCTTGTCCTTGGTTGTCCTATCAAATCAACTTAAATAAGTAAAATGCATGTATTGGATTTCCAATTCATATTATAATTATGAAGTAAAGTTGATTTTAAAATTGAGATGTATCTTATATATACTTAATAACAAATTAAATCTTTTGGATTTCTCTGTGAATGTTTTAGTTTGGTTTATCTTTAATTGAATTGAGAATGTAAATTAATTAAGAAGCGGCATATATATAATTATAAAATTGCATATATAAAAATTTAATTGATTTTTTTAAAATTATAATTCATCTGCTATTCAATTATATACTTAAAATGATACTCATATCTAGCTTTACTAATGTCAAAAACTTTTGAGTAAAATGTGAATATACGTTTTATTAATAGAAATAGTGGGATTCCAAACTGCACAAAGGGTTAGCTTTTTTCTTTTTATTTTCCTTTTAAGTGTAAAAATGGGTGGAGAAAATATATCTAAACATTTTTCTAATTCATAATTAGAATAAAATGTGTCAGAAATGTGGGATTTTATTTTTTGGATCATAGGAAATGGAGGCTAAAAATGGGTAAAAAGGTATCTAAACGTTTTGGGCTTATGTTCACCATCCATAATCCAATGAGGCCTATTATGATTTTAACATAACCCCTATGGAAGCAGCAGGCCCAATATTAGTAATTTAAAGGTTGTTCCAAAAGTGGAAATGAATATGCTATAAATGACATATATGAATCATAACTTAGCTAATTTCCTAGTCCAAGAGCATTAGCTCAAGTGGTGTTTTTCTTAATATTCAGTACTAATTAATCTCAACATTGGGGGTTCAAACCCCACTCAACTCCTAATGTTAAAATATTATCTATGGACAAAAAAATAACTAATTTCTTGGGATGAAATTACAAAGATTTTTTTGTTGTTGATAAATTCTAGTTTATTCTCTTATTATTTGGCTCAAAATCAATTTGTCCATTGCTATTAAAAGTTGGTAAAACATGGCTTGGGCAGAATAGCAGAGCAAGTAAAGTATTAGTACCATAGCAAAAATGCGTGTCGTCATTACTATGATTTTGGTGAGTGCTGCCTTTCGAAAATTGATGCCTGCATCAAAGATGCAGTTGCAGATTAAATTATTTATACCAGGAATGAAGAAAAGAATACTCATCCAGTCATGACTGATAAAAGCTCATGCACTTGTTACTCTGCTTGAGCTTTTAAGGTTTCCACTATACTCTACTCATGAGACTCATAGGACTTAGATCTTACAAGTAATATCAGAATGAGGTTTCAGGCGGATTTTTTTGAGTAGTCAATCAATAAATGTCATACCATGAGTAAGGCAAAGGCCTACTAAAAAGAGTTTGCTGCCCTACCACCGCTCACTATAACTGTGGATCCCACGCTGAACCCCCAGCTACAGTCAAATTTTATTGGGCATGCAGCTACTCTTTTAATTGGTTACGTCACCCAACCCATGCAAGAAGCTCTAGGTTACGGGCTTCCCCTCCAGATTTTCAATTCACATTATAATGTCGATGAAAGACGAGATCAACCAGTCTGAATAAGAAGAAAATCAATCGAAGTGATGTGAAGCAAGTCGTGAAAGGTTCTAACATAACTGTGACAAACAGGAAAATGAACTGGTAAGCTTGGTTGTACCAATGGAAGTTGATTGCGTACTGAGGAGATATTGAATAAGAGGCTACCTCTTTCTAATTTGATACAAAACTTGGGTCTTACACCTTGGTTATTAGTTCTTGTTTGGTGGGTGCTTCAAGTGTCATAAAAGTCACAAGATGTTACCGGGACCAAAAGCACAAGATAAAACTGTTAATTAGTCCACAATTTTATTTCTCATCAGAATATAAGCTTTTGGTCTCACCAACTAGTGCATACTTCAATTAAGTCATTTCTTCAGTTCAATCAAAGACAAATTATCTACATCAAAAATTAAAGAATTTACAAAGAAAAAACTCTTTACGGATTTGATCCGACACTTACCAATAATATATGCTAAGCATTTTGGTGCGAATTCAAATACAAGAAATTGCGCAGGGGAAATTTGAGTACAAAATAAGCCATATAGTTCCATTTGGATTGATAAAAAGCCAACAGGGCCAAATCCCATACTTGAAAGCATAATCTCTCTTACTAATATTCAATAAAATAAATTCAAACTTACAAATTAGAAATCCATGTACATGGCAATTTTAGCAATAGAACTCATGTTTTGCATCACTGACTAGCAGATTATCACCATATAACAGGACTCCAGCTTAATAAGCAAGTTTTTACAGGAAGATTAATGCCGCAAAACTCATTCTTATAAAAAATAGGGGAAAAGTAAGCATACAACATTAAACCTCCAATCAATGCCAACCTCCAATCAATGCCAACCTCCAATCAATGCCATCGCAATTCTGATTGGAAAAGCTAGGCTTCTACATGCAGAGATTTGGAAGGTAAAGCTAACAGAACCACTAGTAACCTTTCCTACACTATCAAACTATATTTCTGTCAGGTAATCTGAAGCAAAGGGGGGAGGAGGAAATATGAACAAAATGATTTAAACAAAAATACCCTACATCTCAAAATGCAGGGTTAATCTTACCCAAGATCAACCTGACCGTAGTAAAACAGGACCAACTGATGAACTAAGCATATCACTGAGAGCTACCTGAACCTCATTTGACCCATGTTCACAACTTATCAAGCTAGAGAGAAGAGGGAAAAAAAGAGCCATGTTCTTCTCGAAAGAAATATCTCCAAAAGTACAAATAGCCTGAAGTGTAGCCACAACAAGAGGTGCTCGTGCGGTTAATTCTTTCCGCTTCCCAGAGCCTAAAGGAATTAACCAATGTGGCTGCCTACCACAAGATGATTCAGATATTCGTCCAAAACCTGCAATTTCAATATAAAACTCCAAGACCTCCTGGCAAAGTCGAATAAGATGGGTTTCAACCTCAGCCTCCTCATAACTAAGAGGTTTGTCCACAACAAGGTTCTGCAAAAATGTAAGGCATATTTGGTAGGACTCGATCTCAAGACGTAACAATGGAGGGTCTTGCACTTGGGTCATCGAGCCAAACTCTTGTAGATTTGAACGTAAAATAATATTGCTGTTAATTTTGTGGGCATGTAATGCCACATCATGCAAAGCATCAAACATAATTAGCATGTTTTTTGCTGAAAGGTGAGAACGGTAACTGTTGTAGATCTCCATCACTGCCTGCCAATTTCAGTAAGAGTTTAGTATTCATTTTAAAAAAAAAAAAGCATGTTTTTTATTCTCGAATACGTCATTGTGATCATCAATGCACATTAATATGTATTAAAATGAGGTATTGAATGGAAAAATAACATGTCCTCCCTGTTGAACATATTCCTCCCAAGGTTACACACAATTTCAGTGGAGCTAAAATAGTGCAACTCTAATGGCCATATCACATCAACATTATAAGACTTTTTCCTTTATATTTCTTTTTACAAGGCATTTTAACAATTTGGAGGAACAGAATAAGAATCTACCTGTATCAATATAAGCTGAACAGCAGCTCGGCATTTTGCATCTGATAAATATGCATAAAGATGGTAAGTCCTCAGGCTTTCTGAATTATCATCAGGCAAGCTTGACTCAGCAAGTTCTCCTTCATCTTCAGCAGTTAAAGCATGTTCATGATTTCTAATAAACAAGTCTCCACTGTCAAGGAAAGAAAAGTCAGGAAGTGTTGCACTTGCTGCTTCTCTCAATGACAAAACCACCTCCGACCACTTTTCTTCAGAAAATAGCTCCCCTGCATTACTCATTAAACGAACAAATGCAGCAATACCAATGCCAGCAAGGCTTTGATGAGGACACTTTATAAAGCTGCCCAAAAGTGTCAACACCTTCCCTAGAAGTAGATTGATTGTGTCATAAAATTTGACAAAAAGATCCACCACCAGTTGGAGGGTCAACGTGCATGTCTCATAAAGCCATGCATCTTGGTCAAGCTCACCATCAGTCTCTATTTCATTCCCTGGTGAGTTAATCCTTGAAGGATCAATTGCATGGCGCACATAATCAAATATGGGAAGTAAGACCGATTCAAATACTCTTTCCCACAAAGGTAGTGAAAAGAGGTGGCCATGGTTGTGTAAAGATTCAAACAGCACTTGCATGGCACTCTTCCTTATCTCAGGCCTTGGATCGAAGCTAAGTTCAGACAAACCTGCACAAAATTGATGATGAACTACTGCTTTTATAACAAGCTAAGCGTCTTATAATTTAGAACAATAAGGTAGCATGACATACTAAATATTTGACCAAAAACATAAGAAAACTATTTGTGCCCTCATTCACGTCCAGACAAGTTAATACAGTGCACTCACCAGCCAATAAAGGAAACCAGAAATGGAGATGACCATCCTTGTCGGTCACCTCTCCATTATCTTGTTTCGCCTCTTTTCCAGTTCGAGTTGAAGGTGAGAAAATCTTTCCAGTAGTTTCCTTGTCCCTATTCCTTGATGAAGAGCCAAGGTCTCCTTCTGCTAGTTTTGTTGCACAGAACCGAAGAAAAGCAATTGCATTAAGGCTAATCTCTTTGTTGAATCTACTATTGGTGAATGCAATAAGACAATTGACACAATCTGTAAAGGTGGTGGTTTCAGTCTCAGTGATGTATGGAAAGTAATCTCGAATTATCTTCTCAATCATTTCAAAAGCCAAGAGTACAATGTTTTTGTGGTCATCATATGCTGCTGTTGTGAAAACCTGAAATCAAGTCCACAAGAAGTACGTGAAAAGAAATATTCTTCAGCAGACAAAATCATTTTATGTAAATTGAAGCTCTCTATGGACAACAGAGGTTGATCAGCTTTACCATGAACATGCTCTTCCATCCTGATTTGACATTGTTGACACGTGATAAAACCATTTGAGAGACACATCTGAGAATTAGTTCTCTAATTTCAACAGCACTACTCTTTCGCATAACAATGACAAAAGGCTTCATAATTTCATTTTGAAAATTATAATTAGCCAACTCTTCCCGCTCTAAAAATTTCATGGACAACTGGCGCAAGGAATCCATTGCAAAAATTGCAATTGAAAGGTTTCCAGAACAGCCAATGGTTACAAAGAAATCAGAGAGAACATGCCAGATGCTTGACCACACAAGCCTGATGCGGTTCATATTATAGTGCCTGTTGTCACATAATAATCATGTCAAATAATAATTTTATGGCAGTGTATAAACATATATGAATCATGAAACACCAAAATCGTATACCCAATCCCTTGCCCCAACTTTTTCTTTCATATCAACTGCACCTTCCTACTTCAACTTTAGGGGCAGTTGCAATGTCTTGCTTATCAATAAATTCAAGCACTTTCTCAATTCTTTTGCCATCCAAGCCTACGGATTAAAACTACATGGGTGACTTGATCAATTTACACAACCTCAGGATTTTTGGGGATTTAACTGGGGCAACGTGCCAAATAAGAGGAAATCAAGATGGCATAGTGCTAAATTTTACAGATACAAGGGGACATTGCAACTGCCCTGAAGATCAGGGTGCCAAAGTTACTGACTTTTATTATTGACAATAGCCCCTAATTCCTACACCCAAGAGAGAGAGAATTTAGAAGTCCAGAGGGAGGACAAGGAGTGAGCATGCATTAAGTAGAAGTAAGACAATACATACGCAATCTCAACTATCTTCGTAAGGCTGAAAACCCGTGGATCAGATGGAGATCTCAGTTCCTCCATAGAGACTTTGCATAGAGCCTTAACAAAATCTATTATGGCCTCACTGTTTAACTTCTGACTCCGAGTGAAAATGCGACTCATTTCTGAGCTTCCAACTTGTTCCAACATATTCAAATTATAAACTAGATTATTCATCTGTTCTGATGTGACTGCTCCAGAAGTGTTACCACCTATACCAGCACTATCATATGAACCCCGCATTACAGTGGCAGCTGCAAACTGCATCCTCCCAGGTCCCTTCTTCTTCAAAACAGGAAGAATGGTTGATTTTGCTGGCTTTACTTTTTCTGAATCATTCTGAGGAAAGGCGAAGAATGCGGCATCTGGTGGAGCCCCCTCTCCTAGAAGATATAGATGCTCAAACCGGGAAACACACGTCAAGATATGTTCCCAAGCTTCTTGTAAGTAATTTCCATCCTCATCAGCAATAGTAACTATTGCCTATCAACAAATACAGAAAAGTCATATACACTACAAATTACCATTTCCTTTAAGTACCAAGAATACATTACGATTAAATTAAAAGGTTCAATATTGAAGGGTGTATAATGTGTCTTCAGATATTGTTCACATTTATTTTGGTAATTATCATATTTGCAACAGAAAATTTAGAAGATGTCGTCTCACTCTTACTGAAGGCTAGGTCAAGCTCTTTTAATTTTTGTGCGTATGTAATGATGAAAGTGATTGCAGAGAGTGTAGCTTTAAATAGGAATAAATCAGTGAAGAGAATCCATTTCACAACTAAGACTTGTTCTACTTCTTGTTATTGTTGTACTGCAAAATGAGTCCACAAAAACTTGTTGAAAGTTTCTGCCCTATTTTTGTGCATATTGTCAGCCACGTGAAAACAGAAAACCGCTTCACAAATAAGTTTAAAACAGATTGCATTAAACACAAATTCTTTTATAGCTAGAAATTCCAAGTTTCCTATATCCCAGGTAAAAGAAAAGGTCTGTGTCTGCAAGAAAAAGGATTACAACTATGCTCCCCTAGCTTAAATTAATATACTAGATTCCCAAATATCATTCTACTAAATGAATAATTTGATATTATTAACAATTCCTGGCATCATTGTAATGCCTTAATTAGATTTTTTTTTATTTTAAAAAATCCCCATGATTGGCCATTTCCCTAAAAGTAGTGCAACCTCAACCTAATCCTGAATGTGACTCAATGAGTAATACTATACTGATTATAATATGAACAGATTTTACCCAAGAAAATAACACAACATTAATGGATCAATCATAAAGAAAGAACACTCATTTAAATTGGTGCCAAAGTGTAAACACATGAATGAACTGTTTATTTTTGTTGCTTTTTGAAGAGGATATATCATATCTTATCCTCTTTATTTTTTTTTTTTCCTCTTTTCTTAATTCCCTTCTTTCATTCTAATGAAGACAAATATTGCCCTAGATTGTACTTACCAATTATTGCAACTAGGTGTAAAAAATACAACAGATCAAATTAAAGGAGCTTGAGTCAACCATTGTATATAACACCATATCTAACAAGTCACAAGTCATACTTCATTCTTTTTTTCCCCTTCCTTTAATTGTATATTGCCCAAGCCCACCATAAGCTTCCTCTTTCTGCCTGACATGAGCAACAGGACACAAGGAAAGGATGCTAAATATCCATCCCTTCTTTCACAACTAAACTCAATGGGAATTCCATATAGCTTAACAGAAAAAAAAGGAAACAACAGAAACACTTGGAAGAATAGGGGATGAAAAAAAATTCCTTCATATTGCAAGTTTCAACTTTCACAATGAATTATGGTTTTTCCCCTCTCTTTGTAGCTACTCATCATAGTATTTCTTGGTCATAATATTTTGGAAAAATCTCTAAGCTGGCCTCTTTGAGTCAGCTTGGACCCACCTAAAACACTCAGTCTTTAGGCATTATGTCAGTCCACAAAAAATGTCAGACCATATGATATCATATCCAAGACAACATGATTAGTTTAGGTCAGGATGGAGTTGTACAGCAGTGTGTTTGGTGTTAGAAAACATTTGTTTCATTCTCTATTTTTATTTTCTAAAAATAATTTCTATTTTCAGTTTTTCCTTTTTAATCTATAAGCATCTAATCACCAAAAGACTTTCTTTCCAACGATGATAACAATGAAAAAGGATAAAAGTAAAAACGCATCAAATGTTAAACCATTGTGCATTTTGAAAGGGGGCACTAACTCTGGGAGTAGGAGGTAACAAAAAGAACAAGGAGAATTGTGAATTGTTAATGACTCCAGCTTACTTAAATGTATTTGTATATGAGCCACCAAGAAAAGAAGTAAAAATGTCTACCAACCTTAATCGCATCTATGTTTTTCTGCTTAATATCAGCAGGAGAATGCAGGCAGGTAAACTTTGCTAATGAAGTCACAAAAGCATCTCTATGAGTCTTCATGGACATCACAGAAGTAACATGAATAGCATAGCGGAAGCCTTCAAGACACAGAGCTATTACAACTTCATCATCACTTTGATCAAGAGGAACGCTGAAGGCAGCTAACATTGGTGCCCAACATACCTCAACCATGAATCTAAGGATTACCACATCTGTTGCTGCATAATAGATTGACCTACAATTTGCAAGCAAATAGGCTTCAAAAAAATAACTGAAAGAAACAGCAATAGAGTATTTTGACTTCAAAATCCGAACAAGTTGCACATTTGGCATAAAAACAAATAAAAGAATGTAATGTAAAAACTTTATTGTGATTGTTTCAGATTTATACACCATGCTTCAAACAGACATTGATCATGTAAACCACAGATGAATACTAAGTATAAGTGGTAGGACCCATAAACAGACTGAGTTATATGAACAGTGGCAACATAAGATTCTTCATGCCAAAAACAGAACCAAGATTAATGATGTGCATAACTAAAGACACGAATTGGGACAATAAAGTCTCTTCCAGAGCATGGGAAAATACTAGTGTACATACTCAGTTTTGCGAGCTTTTTCTTTGAATTGTTCTTGCATGTGCCGGATAAGATCATCACTAGTCTCCATCTGACTGTCTTCCCAACGCTTACGTATCACAATATTCAAGATACCATCCAAGCCCAAAAGTTTGTTAGGGTTCAAAGCCAGCTTTTGTTGGGGAGCCAGATTATCTTCTTTCATTTTAATCTCATTTCTAGATATTCTATCAAACAGGGACCTCAAGTATTCCTCTGGTAGATCTTTTCCATCGTCTATGCCACGATTGTTTCTTATAAAATCATCAGCCGACATCTGCATATTACAATGGCCAAAAAACAATATTTCATTATATACATCATAATGAATAGTCCAAAAAAATTATTTACATCATAATCATATGTAGATAAATTTAGAGGATTCTCTGAGCACACCTTGTTCTTCACCGTAGGATTGTGAGCATCGGTATTAAGCAATATCACAGAATAAGCAAGGACATATGCTGTGTCAGCACTAGAAAAAGCCTTCGGATTACATTTGCAATAACGTTCAGAAAACTTTTCCATGATTCGATCAATTTTCTGTGCCTCGCCAGGCAGTCTAAAGCCTTTAAGAAAGACCCTGATTGCCTCATCAAACTCCATCCCTTGAAAGTCAAATGAATCCACGTAGGCATGCATTACCTTCAAGGGTAATTCTTCCCTTTCTCCCAGATAATCACCAATCAGAGTCTTGTTCAACCCAGATGCATCTTTAAGAAAAGCAGCTATATCCTCTGGTGAGTTACCCACCTTGATAGCATTGATGAGGAATTCAATTCCTTTCTTGGGTTTCCTATTAAAAAGTGATATACCTTCCTGCCATAAATTTAGCACTAGCCTCATAAATCATAAATGATAAACAGCCAAAGCATTGAAAGAGATATACTTGCTCAGCAAAACCTCATGCATTTGCTTACCTGAAGTTCCAGTTTGTAAGCCCGACGTTGCTCGATGGTTGAAATATCAGATGCTTCACTGGAGATTTCAGAATGAGAATCTGATCCTTCAACAGGTTCTTCTCCATTTCCATTCACCATAAGAGAGCTGCCAGCATCATGGCTGTGATCAGCAGCTTCAATTTTCTTGGTTGAATGAGAATCTGGAATACGCAATTGTCTATTCATCCAGTATCCCATTGATTTTAAAACAGCAACCAAGCATTTCATGGCTTCAAGTTTTAGTGTGGCCTCTTGAGGTGGCAAAAGTGACGTTGCTACACCGGGAGGGACACCTTGTGCAGTTTTAAGAAGACCATTGACCATCCTAGGAGGACCAGAACAATTAAAGAAAAATAGACTATATTAAGTGACAACCAAGGCAACCACACCCACACCAGCAGGAATCATGTACAATTAATACAAGAACGTGAAGTGCCGCAAACTGGAGATTCATATTTTAATCTTAACCATGCAAGTAGAGATATATTATGCTTAAAGTAAATCAAATCAAATAAAACATAGCAAACCTCTCAAATATGTTTGATGAATTGACATCACAATCGTAGTTGATAAATATGTCGACCAAAATCTGTGAATCAACACAGAGCTTCTCTAGAAATCGAAGCACTATCATCTTTTGCTGACAATTTGGTTGAGCTACATTTTCCAAAATCCTAAGAACAATCATCGGGAAAAAAACTCCAATCTCTGCTTTCAATCCAGGTCTAAATCTGGATACCAGACTGATGAAGATGGAGCAAGATAGCTGAAAAACAATCATAAGAGTTGAAGCACTGTTCTTCAACAATGATAAACATAAGTACTGCTTGATGGCACCTAAAAACCTGCTTCATCACAAGCAAAAATAATTTATTAGTAGTATCCTTTATCAACCAGGAAAATTATTTTATATAAATTATTTGATAAAATAAGAGAAAAATACAGAATCAAGCACTGTAAATAAAACAAAAAATTTATGTCACTATTCATTAATGAATCAAGAAAAGTTCAAACTCAAAAATAAAGTTAATTGTTATGGAGACAATAATGAAGGAACTAAACATCACAGCACAATCATAGTCTATGCACACCCAAAAATATAAAACCAGAAGAATAATTCATGGACAGTTAAAGACATTTTCATATGATTTGATCAATTACTCAACTAACTCCTGATGAATCGACAGATATTGGAACAAAAAGGGGTTTTGAAGTAAGATGTCACACAGCAAATGAAGTTAACTGGATTTATATGAATGCAAGATCAATTTTCTCCTTTTAAGCATTCAATTATCCAATTGTTCATTTATTTTTGCTGGGAGCTTGAAAAATATATACCTTGCAACTCCACATGACTGGCATGACCATGGTAGTGCCTCAGAACAATTTAGCTAAAGGTTTCTCAGCAAACAAATTTCTTGCATGAATTCAAATATTTTGGTTCATAACTCTCATACATCTACAACATAAATGATATTTATGCTCTCTTATATTATACTTCTGCTAAAGAGGCTAGTACAATTTAAGATACCCCAAATGTAAAGTAAATCAAATGCAGCCAGGCTGGCATAGAAAAACTTATGTGGGTTTCCTGTAGGTCCTAGGCCATGACTATTATAAATTGCAAGAAATTGATAGGTATGACCAAAACCAAATTACCAGTAGCCTGTAACCTCAGTAGCCAGTAGGTATTGCAGTCAATAAGTAGCTTCTCAATATTAATTGGAAAGATTCATCCTATTTAATATGCAGAGAAACAAACTATGGATACACTAATTTCATTTCTACAACTAAAAAAATACCTATTTTTTTTTAAATTGTCAGGGTGTTGCCTCTACCTTAAAGGTCTGAAAAATCCAGATTGCTTGTTCTGAAAGGCACAAGCAGTAGGGGAATGGGCAACGAAATAAATAGTTTTGTCAACATTAGAAATCTGGAATTGCATAAAAAAATAAAAAAGATTAAGACTACAGCAAAGTCCCAATTCTAATGTGGGTTTTATATGGACCTTGGGCTCTCTAGCCTTATGAGATAGCTTTTGTGTGTGGTTCTTCCAAAGGTCCATTTCTCTGGTATCGGAGCCTTTCGTGCCTTTATTGAGAGTTGGCCGACCCAGAAGGGGTGGCCTTGAAAGTAGCAACCTAGGAAAGGGCTACAGAGTGAAAGCCATATGCAATGTTATGATCCCATTGCAAGGTATGGGACTTGAATCCCACATTAGAAGTATGAGATTCTAGTGTGGAGTTTATATGGACGCTCTCCAAAGTCCAACCTCATGAGCTAGCTTTCGGGGTGTGGTTCTCCCAAAGGTCTATATCATATTGAGTGAAAAACTTCACAAATATCAACTAAGGAACTTAGGGTTTCAAAAATTATATGTATTTTGCATTCAGATCTTGATGATAAACTGCATACTTTTTCTTTTTTGATAGAAAAAACTGCACCAAAATGCTGATAAAAAGGATTTCCTGAGACCAAGGGGTTTTCTATATTGCAGGATATCCTCAGACCATGTAAAGTCTAATCCAGTAGATACAACACAATGAGATACCTCTCTTCTCATAATTTATATCTTGTGGCATACATGATTTATATCATTACCAGCATATGATTTACTCAACTGGTAACATATATATAGCAGACAAGACACTAATATCCAGATATTCTAATCCACCTTGTCGACCCAAATGGTCCTCCACAATTTCATCTTCATGGCAACAACCCAAATGATTTTACATACAACAGAGAAAGTGACGTTGACTTGAGAAAATTTTCAGACAATGTAGTAACGGTTGCCACTCTCAGTACTATGTTAAACGCAGAACTACGTCTTCATGTTGTCTGCCAACATATTTAAACCAAGACATATCTTTTTCCTACCTGACAAAAATGCTAACATTAAAACTAAGCATCCCAAACATAAAATCCAGTTAAGGGAGAAAAACCGAAAAAGTAGCATAATGTCGCACAATGTAACGATACCTTTCACTAGTTCTGAAGACAGCTCCAGCGTTCTCCAGCAAAATCTTCAATAACTCCAAAGCCACAATCTTCCCCTTCATCAGCTGCGGATCAGTAGATGCCTCCTTGGGGGGTGTCTTCATAGATAATTTACAAAGTGCCCTAAACACCAAAAAGGCATCCCTCCGTAACTTATTTCCGATGTGAACTTCCAAATCATCATCTCTCTCCGCCTCCCCATCCACCAACTCACCTTTCCTTCCCTCCAATGCTGTCTTATACATACTGATTTCCCAGTATTTGGCATCTAACATGTCTTTGTCCGTGGAATCCAACAAATCCGTAGGGTTCGTGGTCTCCACTGTAGTGGTCTCAAATGCACCATCATGCCCACCTAAAGAAACCTTACCAGGCGTTACTGGGTTCAAAACCCCATCAATATCCTGCATAATTTTTGTGATAAAACCTTGCACAAACTGAGCCATTGAGTTATCCGCGTCAGATTTTTCATTAGGTTCCATTAATTCAGCTACTACAATTGGTTGAATTGGGACTGTGGAAGAGTCCGCTTCCATTCTCCGGAACACTATCACTAACATTTGAATCAATGACGCCTTCGCCGTTGTCTGATTTACCACATTTTTACTATCCAGATATATATCGTAGCATGTCCTCACAATTAGGAGCAAGCAATCACCGTGAATTCTCAACGATATCGACGTTACTGCAGATAAAAGCGTCTTCAGTACCAACAATTCCATCGCATCATCGCCCATTTCGTGGCATTTACACACTGATTCAATCAAATTAACCAACAACTTTGCCTCAGGGCCGCCACCACCAGGGTCCACCTCGCCTCGCAGGTAACCATGGGCGATCAATTTCTGGATGGCATCAACAGCCGGATCAGCGATCTTCAGGAAGCCAGAGTTGGCGGCATTGATCAAAGGGCTAAGAATCGATTCAGACTCCGGAAGCGAGTACTCAACCGGACCACCGTCATGGAGGGGACCTGGCACCGAATTCTCGGGGTCATTGTCAGACGGCGAGCCAGGCAGCGACTGGCCCTGAGCCGAATTGAGCCTTTCGATAACGGATTTGCATTCATGAGCTAGCCTCGCGTGCTTTCGCCAGGAAGCGTTCTTGATGATTTTGTCAAGGGCGGGGACAACAACCTGACTCAGAAGGGAATTGGCTTCCGCAGAAGCCATTCCCGAGTCGGGAGAGCTCTAACTCAGTGGCACTTCGGATCTGAAATCTGAAGACGGAAAATGCAACCGCTTCGGCTATGATTCTTCCATAAGGTAGCAAAGCCGGTGAA
Organism: Ceratonia siliqua; assembly: GCA_034509205.1. Taxonomy (NCBI): domain Eukaryota; kingdom Viridiplantae; phylum Streptophyta; class Magnoliopsida; order Fabales; family Fabaceae; genus Ceratonia; species Ceratonia siliqua. The sequence goes on along the minus strand of JASKGM010000013.1, from coordinate 5,600,675 downwards.
TCAATGGAGCTCGAACGCTGATTCAACAATGGCGGTGAGTTGACTCAGTGAATTGGTTTATTCTTTTGCATCTCTCGGACTCGGACGAGGGAAAATGAGGGAGTGAGCTTCAGGATCTGATCGCAGGGAAGAGGGGTCAGTGATTTGATTTTCACGTCGCTTTTCAGTTTCGGTTTTTGGAAGAAGATCCAAGTTTATTTATTAATTGACCGAAACACCCTTCCCTTCATTAGGAGTGGATACTATCATAGATGTAATAAAGCGTATAATATAGGGGTAAATATTAGGTTTCGCCCGAGAAGTGGGAAAACTCGTGGAATCGCTCCATGATTTTCTTTCCCTTTCTTTTCTTTCTGATAATTTGATTTCTTCAGAGTAAAAATTTTTTAAGAATTTTTTAAAATTATTTTAAAGGCTTAAATTAAAAAAATATGTTAAAAAATTATTTTTAAAATATATGTATATTGAATGAAAATATTTAAAAATTTATTGAATCACTAAATTTAAAAGTTTTTCAAAAACTAAAAGTATATTTAAGAATGGTTTCATTTTTTCGAATATGAAAATATAATTAAAAAAACCCACAGAGTTAAATGGATAACTCACATTTCATGGAATTTATTTATTGTTTTATTTAACTTAACACAATTAATTGAAGAAATAAATTTAGTAAACAACTTAAAATGAGTTTATCTTCTTATTGGGTCCATTAATGGATAATGAATGTTCCCTAACTCTCTCTAACTTTTAAAAGAAAATGATCGAAAAAAAAGCCCATGCAAAATGCTTGAGTTGAGTTTTATATATAATTTTAATTTTAAATATAATGAATAATATTAATAACTTTTGATTATATGCTTTCATTACTTTAAAATAAAATACACTATATTTTATATACATAAAACAATAAATAGTTAGTCCATAACTTTTGATTCACTAATATTATTTCGAGTTACTATGCTACCTATTTTTTTGGTCCTAGTTTCTTTTTTTTAATATTAATTAATTATTTTTATGTGATATATTTTTTAAAATTTTATTATATTTTTTATATTATTTATTTATAATTTTTCTAAAATTTATTTTATCATAAGTAAAAAATATTTAAAAAATGTTTAAAATTTAAAAAAAACATATGATATAAAAAATAATTAATTAATATTAAAAAAAATAAAACAAACAAATAAGAACAAAAAAAGAGGCTGTTTGAAATGATTTTTATTTTATTATTTTTAAAAATAATTTTTAAAAATAACTCTAAAAAATAGTTTTATAGAACAAAAAAATAAAAAATTTGTTTGGGTAAAAAAATTTTCATCAGTTGTTTTTTATATATTTTTTTAAAAAACAAATGAAGAAAACAAGTCAAAATATAAAAAAATTATTTTTATTTTTTTATTTTCTAGTTACTGTTTTCAGAAATAGTTTTTAAAAACAATTGATGAAAACAGTTACGTAAACGAGTTTTTTTGTTCTCGCAAAACAAAAAAAAAATAAAAAAACTACTTTTAAAAACTAAAACAAATAGCCTATAAGTTACTACCCAGTTATGAGGTGATAGCTTAAAATTTCTTTTCTAGTTTTGATTTTAAATTTAATGTCAAAAATTGGATGGATTTTCTTATATAACAAAAAAATAATTATTATATATTAATTGTTTTTATTTATTAAATGATACTTAAAAAATTGTATTTAAAAAAATAAAATTGTTAATTTAATTATAATTAAAATAAAAAAATAATTATTATATGTTAATTGTTTTTATTTATTAAATGATACTTAAAAATTTATTTAAAAATAAAATTTTTAATTTAATTATAATTAAAATAAGAAAAATAGAGAAACTATTTAAGGATATATTTGGCCATGCCTCAAAACCTTTTTTTTACACTACAAATAATATTCTTGGAGAATTTAAGGGCCAAAACTGGCTAAATAATATTCTCTATATTTTATTGACAGACACTCTTTATCTACACTCTCGTCTGCCTCCACCTCCTCCTCCTCCTCCTCCTATTCTCCCACACCCATTGCCTCGCCATAACACCCTCCTGCTTTCTCTCTACCCTCTCTGACCAGAAAGAGAGAAGCTGAAGGAACGAGCCTCTCATTCTCTGTGTTTTGGCTGAGCTTGCAGCTTTTCACTCCCAACCACCCGAAATAGGCATCTCTTCGGACACTCGTATAGTCGTATGCACACCGGACTTATCTCTCCTCCTGTTTCTCTCTTTAGAACACACGGGCAAGACAAGGAGACTTAAATTTCTGTCTGCTTTCGGGTTTCTGCCTCTGGGTACGACTCCGCTCCACTCATTTCGTTTAAGTCAATTATTTGTAGTAGATATGGGTGGTGCCATTGAACGTTTGCTGAAATGTTGGTCAATTACAAATTTTGTTGTAGGGGAAAGTTCTGGTTTGGTACAATTTCATTGCTTTCAAGACTTTTGCTAAATGATAGTTAATGACTTAAACTGTGTGTTCTGTAATTTCATTATGCTTGGGTTTGTACCTATTTCATCCGAAGATTTGAGAGCCTTCTCGTGTAATTTATTTTTATCTTTACATATATAGAGAATGTGATAGGCAAAGGACTCGTAAACCATCCACATGGTTCAGGGAATATCCATACAATATTGTATTCTGTTTGTTACGTATGTGTTGCCAGGTGTTAGCCATGTAGTGGCCATATGCTTTTCTTTTGGTTATTAAGTTGTATGGAAGGTATTTTTGGAATATTAACAAAAAGTTCAAAGTCTCTTCTCTCTCTGGTTTTTGGAGGTTGCTCATCCTCGAAATTGGGCAAAGTTATGTATCATTTTGGTGCTCTAGTTGAGAGATCATGGCGGATCAATCCCAGGCTTATGTGACCAAGCATTGGAAGATTGCTTGAATCGGATTTCCATGCATGATGAACAGTTGAGTTCGTTTGGTGATATTCTCAAAGAGATCAATGTGAAACTGACGTTTATGGAAGGACTGCTTGAACAGAATATGAGGAATTCCATGGTTGATCGAGTTGTTGTCTCTTCTCCGAGTGTCAGATCTGAGCAAATAGTTACAGAAGGCACCGTTACAGCTCATCCAATTCGATCACTCAAATTGGCCACGGTTTGATGGAGAGGATCCACATGGCTCGATCTTTAAGGCAGAGTAATTTTTTGATTACCACGTTACTCCAGATTCAAGAGATTGGTGATCTCTTCATTCCACATGGATGGAGATGCACTCCATTAGTATCAATGGATGCATAGCTTTGTGGCAGGAATTTCTCATAGCGTTGCTTGTACGTTTCGAGCCGTCGGAATACCATGACATTCAAGGCAAACCAGCTAAATTGACTCAAGTAATCACTGTTGCTGATTATCAATTGCAATTTGAAGCATTAGCGAATCAGACAACTGGTATTCCAATGTCCTTCCTCTAGAGTTGTTTTGAATCGGGCTTGAGGAGTGATATCTGTAGGGAGGTACGTGCACTGCAACCAAAGTCCTTAATTCAAGCTGTGAACCTAGCAAAATTAATGGAGGACAAACTCAATGACAATGGTAGTTGCAATTATTCCAGTAAACAAATCCTTGTTCGTAATTTGAAAACTGCAAATATGCCGCCATTATTGCCTGCTCCCAAGAATAACCAGAATAGTAATATGTTTCATGTAAAAAGCTCGAATATACCCGTCAAGAAACTCACTGCAGCTGAAATGTTGGAACACAGAGAGAAGGGATTATGCTTTAATTGTGATGAGAAATTTAGTAGAGGACATCGTTGTAAGGCTAAGCTTTTTGTCTTGATGTTAGAAGATGAAGATACTGACGAAGGGCAGTCATTACAGTTAGAAGAGATCCAGGTAGAAGAGAAATTAGAGGAAGAATGTCAACCTGCTATTATTCTCCATGCTATGACTAGACAGCCATTCCCACGCACACTAAGATTCACTGGTATTCTCTTCGGTCATAAAATTCAAATATTAACTGATGGTGGCTTTACGCATAGTTTTATTCAAGAACGATTAACCAAATAGTTGAGGATTCCCATTTTGCCTTCGAAACATTTCTCTGTTTTAGTGGGAAATGGGATGAAAATGGCTTGCACGAGACATTGCCCTCAGTTGCCAATCGTCATTCAACAGCATAAGTTCCCAATTGATGTTTATGTATTACCCATCAAAGGTGCAGATATGGTACTAGGGGTACAGCGGTTAGAACTACTTAGGCTTGTGATGATGGACTATAAGACATTGACAATGGCATTCAAATGGGAAAATAAACAAGTGGAATTAAAGGGAGATCATCCATTGTGTCCTACTGCAATCCAATGCAACCAGTTACGAAGGATGAGTTACCAGGATGCTATTGCGTGTTGTTATCAATTAACTTCAGTTAAACATACAGGAGTAAGAAAATATGGACAGAATGGCGGAAATAGATGAAACCATTAAGCGAATTTTAGTGGATCATCAAGAAGTGTTTGAAGAACCCAAGTCCTTGCCCCCTTCAAGGGAACACGACCATCAAATCTTTATAACTCCTGGAGCTCAACCCGTGAACGTGAGACCATATCGTTACCCATACTTTCAAATGTCAGAGATTGAAAAACTTGTCAATGAGATGTTGGAATCAGGGGTAATTCAACCAAGCCGCAATCCCTACTCATCTCCAGTTCTCTTAGTAAAAAAGAAGGATGGTAACTGGCGTTTTTGCGTTGACTACAGAGCTCTCAATAGAATCACAGTCCCTGATAAATTCCCAATACCCATTGTTGATGAGCTGCTTTACGAGTTATGCGAGGAAGTAGTATTTTTGAAGATTGATCTTCGCGCAGGTTATCACCAAATTAGAATGGATGCATCGGATATACACAAAACGGCCTTTCGCACACACGAAGGCCATTACAAATTCATTGTGATGCCTTTCGGTTTAATGAATGCACACTCAACCTTTCAATCGGCCATGAACAGCATGCTTAAACCTTTTTTGCACTAGTTTGTTATTGTGTTTTTTGATTATATCCTGATATATAGTCAGAGTCTTCAAGATCATGTCACTCACTTACAAACTGTCCTTGGGTGTCTCAGGGAAAATAAGTGGTATGCCAAGAAGAGCAAGTGCCATTTTGCTCAGGATAAGATTGAACATCTCGGCCACGTTGTCTCAGCCAAGGGTGTGGAACCAGAAGCATCGAAGATTCAATCTATTATGCATTGGCAATCTCCTGCAAATGTGGGACAACTTCGTAGTTTCCTAAGTTTAACAGGATATTACTGCAGATTCGTAAGGAATTATGCATCCATAGTTGCCCCTTTAACATCCTTACTGCAGAAAGATGCTTTTCAATGGAACATGAGTGCTGAGATGCTTTTCAACAGGTAAAGGTAACCTTGTCTCAAGCCCTTGTTCTAGCATTACCAAATTTCGAGCATCAATTCATTATTGAGACAGATGCCTCTGGCATTGGAATAAGGGCCGTGTTGGTACAAATGACTCATCCCATTCCCTATTTTAGTAAAAAGTTGAGTCCAAAAATGCAGAGAGCTTCGACGTATGAACGTGAGTTGTATGCCATTACAGAGTCAGTAGCAAAATATAGGTAATATTTGTTAGGAAGGAAGTTCCTTATTAAAACGGACCATAAAAGTATTTGAGTGCTAATGACACAAATAGCACAAACTTCGGAGCAGCAGAGATTTTTAGTAAAACTATTGAGCTTCAATTTTGACATTATCTACAATCTGGGTGCTAATAATAAGGTTGCTGATGCTCTGTCACGCAAGTTGGAGGAATCCGATACTAGTCCTGGTCTTCTTATGGCATTGACAAAACAAACTAGCGTCCTCATGGATCAACTTCGACAGGAAACCTCTCAACTTGATGATATGATCCAGTTACAACAAGTAATCGAGCAAGAGAGAGCTACTTATCCTAATTATCGAGTATTTCAAGGACTGATCTGGCACAATGGCATGGTAGTTACTAGTTCCAACTCTGCCCATAAATTTGACATTATTAGGGAATTGCATGATATTGCATTGGGCGGACTTTGTGGTATTCTTCGCACCACTGGTAGAGCTCGCTCCCAATTTGAGTGGTCGCGTATGCGTGAAGACATCAAACAGTTTGTCATGACTTGCCTGTATGCCAATATACAAAGTATGAAACTAGTCCTAGTGCAGTACCCTTGCAGCCTTTGGCGATACCCGAACAAATTTGCGAGGACATTTCAATGGACTTCATCATTGGCTTGCCACTGTCTCAAGGATTTTTAGCCATTATGGTGATAGTCGATAGGCTGTCAAAATATGCGCACTTTGTGCCTTTAGCTCCAGGGTTCAACGCTACTAAGGTTGCAGAAGCATTTGTGCATTATGTCACTCGACTACATGGGTTTCCCTTAAGCGCAGTGAGTGATCGTGATCCCATCTTTCTCAGTCATTTTTGGAAAGAAAAGTTTAGGTTTAGTGGTATCAAGCTACCATATAGTAGTGCTTACCACCCACAGTCTGACGGGTAAACTGGATTTACCAATAGGGCTTGGAACAATACCTCTACAGCTTCACTTTCGATCATCCCCGAGACTGGTATAAATTTCTTCCATGGGCTGAGTTATCCTACAACACAGCCTTTCATTCATCAATTCATACCACTCCCTTTCAAGTTGTCTATGGCCACGCACTACCTTCGTTATTACCCTGTACTCCTCTGCATACCATAGTAGAAGCTATTGAGTCTGAGCTCCAAACGCGAACACAGTTACTCAGTGAACACAAGGGACACCTTCGACGTTCGCAACATCAAATGAAACAATACACAGACTCTCACCGCAAAGAATGTCAATTTGCTTTAGGAGACTTAGTTCTTGTTAAGTTGCATCCCTACCAGCAAACTACCATGTCACAGCAACCTTACACCAAATTGAGTAAACGTTATTATGGACCTTTCCTATTGAAGCCTCTGTGGGACCAATTGCTTATCGGGTTACTTTGCCTACGAGAGTGAGGCTTCATCTTGTGTTTCACGTTCTGGTTCTCATACCTTACAAGCAAGATCAGTTCCATTACCCATGACTATAGTGGACAATCCTCCTATGGTATGCGGACTCGACGAGTGAAAGTAGGCAGAGACTTTCAGCTGCAAGTGTTGGTGCAATGGGATGGATTATTATTAGAAGACGCTTCTTGGGTTCCTTCTTTTAACCTTGAGGACAAGGTCAGTGCGGACCCCGCGGCAAATGATAGGCACAAGACTCATAAACCACCCACATGGCTCAGGGAATATCAATATTGAGTGGTTTATGGAGCTCACGTGGTTTTGGCACGCTTGTTGTTAGTAGCCTATAATTTGTATTTTGTTTGTTACGTATGTGTTGCCAGGTGTTAGCCATGTAGTGGCCATATGCTTTTCTTTTGGTTATTAAGTTGTATGGAAGGTATTTTTGGAATATTAACAAAAAGTTCAAAGTCTCTTCTCCCTCTCGTTTCTGGAGGTTGCTCATCCTCAAAATTGGGCAAAGTTTCGTATCAGAATGTAGTTATTCTTGAGGCCAAAGGATGCTATGCCGAATTGTAAGATTTCAAGACACATACTTTTGTTCTTTTTTCTAGATTATGTGGAGTAATGCTTTGGGAAATTTTTGCTATATCCATCATTCTTAATACTTGAGCTTAAATTTTATTTATTTTATTTTGTTTGTTTTGTAATCTGGTCACATTATCTAAATGGCATTCTCATTCATGTTTTAGCTGATGAATTTTTAACGTGGTTTCCTTTTAAATAATGGGAAACTAAGATGTGTTTCAGTATGTTGGTTGTTTTTTTTTGAAAGGAAGCCTCCTTTGTATTTCTTGCTGTTTAGTTTTCTTTTCCTTGACATGAATTAGCTTATAATCTATATAAGATTACAGTACCTGCTGTCATAGTATTCTATACACATAATACTTTTAGCCTTTCTTTGGGAAACAAAAAGAGGAGGGAAAGTAAGTGAGAGTTATGAAAATTGTCAATGAATTTGGACATAAATATACACATTAATACATTACTAGTTTTCATTCGTCTCACTTTCTTTACCTCCTCTTTTTGTTTCCTGAACTATAAAATATTCTCTCTCAATTAGATTTTGCTCCTCAAAATTTGGTGGTGGTGCTGTTTGAGACAAACACTCTGTTGGAAATAAATAAAATTCATAAGCTATTTCCTTTTACTTCTGTATGATAATAAATTAACTAGTGACATTATTCTTATCTTTTAGTATTGACAATTTTCAGTGTCTCACTATAAAGGGAGTGGTTTAAAAGGCAGATATAATAGACAAAGGTCCATCTTTGGCTCTTGCTGTATTGCACATCAGCTATACTATTAGGAAATGATGGAAAGGAGGTATGCTCCTGTGGCTTCTTTTGTGCCAAGAGGTGGCTGTAACTTTACTGTGTTCTCCTCCTTTTGATTCATGTGTTAGTAAATTCACCTTCTTATGTTCCTTTAGCTTGCTAGCTCGGGATGAATATCTGTTCCTATAACCCGCTATGCCATTGTTACTACCCAAACCACTCAATAATTAATGATATAACCAAATTTTATCATTACCGGACCAGCTTCCACACATTATCTCAGAAACCCATTTATTTTTATTTCCGTAAACGCCATATTGATTCAATAATAGTGGGTGTCACCATGGAGGACACTGTAAAAATAGAGTTGAAAAAAGAAAGCCTGAGAGGGTTTAGGTGGGTTGAGATAGGCCGTAATAGTACAGAAGCACAAAAACAGGCCATATCTAAACTTCCTTTCAAGATGGCTAATCGATGTAAGGCCCTGATGAGACAGATTATATGCTTTTCTTCTGAAAAGGGCACCATATCTGATATGTTGGAGGCTTGGGTGAGGATCATGAGGCCCAGAAGAGCAGACTGGCTTACGGTTCTCAAAGAGTTGAAAACGATGGATCATCCTTTTTACCTTGAGGTATTTCTCATATTCTTCATTTAAAGGATTTTTCATTTCTGCTGTATCCACTGAATGTTTTCTGAAATATGACATGTTTGCTTCTCTATCTGATATGTAATGGTGCGTCCATTTGGAGTTATTTTCTAGTATATCACTGGTGTTATTTTGAAATAAAGGAAAGTAAGATGTTCAGGACCAGGGGTAGACATCCCAACATTTAGAGGGATCATGCCCTCTCCTAATTTATATATGTGATTTATTCCCATCAATTCAAACTTCCATCAAACTAAAATGTGAGGTTGAAGCAAATAAAGTAGTAATTTATGTAGGCTGTGGAATGAACAGTTGCATAATAAGATTCTACATTCTTATATTGCTGATGACTTTTTTTTTGTACAAAAAAAAAAGATTTTCATTGCCATTATCATTATTGTTTCTTAATTACTTGCTCAAGTATTTGGTTGAGTTCTGTGCATTATAACGCGATGCTTTTGTTGGTTCAATGGAGGACTATGGTGTGCCTGGTAAGTGGTACCATCTGTGTTATCTAAGCCTGATAGACATTGTATGTTATTATGTAGCCATATCTGTGTATGATGTATCTGTGAAATTTCCTTGTGGGTTAATCAAAGTTGAAGTGGTTGTTTTCATTTTAGCTAGAACAGTTCCACTTTACTTTTGAAACCATTTGTTTTTCAAAGGTTTCTGAATAGAACTTTAGTGTAAAATAAACTGTTTTGCTATGTATGATGAAAACCTGTTCATGTTATTGGACTTTTTATAACAAATTTTTGGAGAAACATGGGACAGATATTAATTATTTCTATTTTCAGTTACATTCTTTTTCAGTTTTAATACAATATTGCACGAGTTTCTGCTGTTGGATGGGAAATTAACCATTTCCTTTAGATATATCTGGTAGAAGATGGCTTTTTTCTCAGATGTTGCCTATCTTAGACTACTTGAAAGGTATCATTGCAGTTCTCAATCACTTTGATGCAATGATCTATTGTGTTAAACTGGCTCTCTATTCTAAGGGCTCTTTTGACTGACTATGATATAGTCCTCTAATAACATAATATTTACTCCACCATATAGTTCTTACACCTTTTCTACATCAGGGTCAGATGCTGGTTTGAGGTTTGTTTATTACATATTATTCAATAGAAAAAAGGGAAAAGAAAAAACAAACTATATACACAGTAAGAAAAAAAGTAAAATGCGTCTTCTGTTATATGGTTTGACTGCTACTGGGTAATGCAATGCAGAATATTCCTGTTGACTGTTGCCATCTATACATCCTGGCAACATGATGAAACACCTTCCTTTCATTAGAGATTTTAAAACAAGAAAGCTATCAACTTCTAAGTTCTAAGCATCATATATTCGTTTGAGTACTTTTGTTGGTAGAAGGTAACTCTGTTAGCTGAACCTATGCAAATTTTTCCCTCTTGGAAAAAGTTTCATTCCTTTGGTTGCATATGAGTAAAACCTTTTTTTATTTATTCCTTACAGTCTAAACTGAAATTGTAGCATCTACACATCCGTAGGTGGCAGAACATGCTCTTCTAGAAGAATCCTTTGAAGCCAATGCTCGTGATTATACAAAGATAATACATTGTTATGGCAAGCAAAATCGACTTAAAGATGCTAAAAATATTCTCACATCCATGAAGCAAAGAGGCTTCATATGTGATCAAGTAACTCTGACTGCCATGGTTCACATGTACAGCAAAGCTGGCAATCTTGAGCAGGCCAAGGAGTATTTTGAAGAGATCACATTGCTTGGTGAACCTTTGGATAAAAGATCTTATGGCTCAATGATCATGGCCTATATCAGAGCTGGCATGCCTCAACAAGGGGAGAATTTACTTAAGGAAATGGATGCACAAGACATGCAGGCAGGCAGTGAGGTATACAAAGCATTGCTAAGAGCCTACTCCATGGTTGGTGATACTGAAGGAGCACAAAGGGTGTTTGATGCAATTCAGCTGGCTGGTATCTCCCCTGATGATAAGATGTGTGGGCTCATTATTAACGCCTATGGAATGACCAGGCAAAGTCAAAAGGCTCGCGTTGCATTTGAAAATATGAGAAGAACGGGTATCAAACCTAATGATAAATGCATAGCTTTGGTGTTGGTTGCATATGAAAAGGAAAGCAAGCTAAATAAAGCATTAGAGTTTCTGATAGATTTGGAGAGAGATGAGATTTTGGTTGGGAAAGAAGCTTCTGAAATACTAGCTCGGTGGTTCCGGAAACTAGGGGTGGTGGAAGAGGTGGAGCTTGTTTTAAGAGACTTTGCTGCTAGAGAAGCTAGTGTATGAGTTACTGCTTCATGATTTTATTTGAAGCTCTTCAATAGCAACGCCAGCAGGAAGCGCTCTTATTTCTGGAGTGTTCTGACATTTCTAGAGCTAATGATATTCCACTTTGAGCTATCAAGATGCTGCTGGAACTAATAGATGTTTGATGGGTTAGACTGTCTAAGGGAATGTTTGACTTAGATCTGAGATATTGTATGACCCCCGCTACTGATCGAGTGATGTGCCCTAAAACTTTCTGGAGGTGAGTTGTAACACAGAGTCTTTCACTTTCTGACTTAATATAGTATGCTCTTTCTGTGCAAATGTTTTCTGTTCATATTCTGGGGTTCATAAAGTTCTTTAATACTTTAGGCATAAGATTCCTAAGATTCTCCAATAGAAACTAGATGCTTGTGGAAATCGAATGTCCAGATTTGGTCTGCTAATAAGATTTACAGCCAACTTCAACCACTTTTTTCAAAACATTTCTGGATAATACAAATCTATATATACATAGGAAAGTAATTGATGTAAGTATAAATAATAATAATGGATGCGTGCACAAGAGATTGGCATCTACATATGGGCCAGATTGTGAACCTAACTTTTGTTAATTTTTATAGTGTCTGAGCTCGAGACTTACAAATTTCCATGTGAAATAAAGCTTAAAGTTGGCCCCACAATGATCAGGAGGATAATAGGTGGTGACTGTGAATCTGGTTGGAGACGGTAGTTATATCAATAATACAGGAGGATAATAGAAGTTGTGAGTAAATGAAGCGACAGATGATAGTGATAAGATTGAGTTAGGGGTTTGAGAAATTCTTGCATGGAGTTCACCATGTCATTTATAGACCACACCTATAAAAAATGTGAAAGTAAAAACATATTTGTGTGTATAATTTTATTATTAGCTTTGTGTGTATAATCTATAGATAAGTTGGAGGGCTAAGTCCACTCAGGAAATTTTCTAGGGTTTTCACAAAATTGAACATATTTGTGGGGCAGAAAACTAAAAGCTACAGGTATGGGTGGAGATTAATTTCCGAGGGCCATGTTATAAACTTTTTACATTTTTGAGAAGCATTGGTAACAAAGAAGTTTAGTATTTGGTTACATCCTGCCATAAATGCTTTTAACAATATTGTTAATATTTAAACTAAATTATATTTTTTATGTATGAATATTTTTGTTTAAAAAATATTATCCAACCTAACCATTTGACTTGCACATGAATATTTAAAAGAGAAAAAAAAATAATGTATTAAGTGCAATTTGGTTATGCTCAAATTGGTCAAAATAATTTGCTTCTAAAATCCTCGAGCCACATTAAACTATCAACAGGAAGTAATTATAAAACAAAGCTAGAAAATGACTAGTTAATAAAGCAGGTCTCCATTTCCAGGTTCACTAGTATTTAAAAAAAGGAATAAAGAAGAGAGGAAAAAAAATAAAGATATAAAGAACAATTATTACAATTACTTGCTCAATTTGAAAACTCAAGATCCTTTGGAGAGTGGTGGAGAAGAGGAAGGCAAAGGAGCTGCAGGGGGAGACCCATGCCTATCCAAAAGCTCACGGGCCAATGCTTGAAGATCACCACCACCACCACTGAATGATGGGCCACTAGCCATATATTGGCGTGGGCCGATGGGCCGCTGCTGCATGGCCCATGAATCCTGGGCCATGGGATCAAAGAGTGAAGATAAATCATATGTGGACATAGTGACAGCGGCTGCCGTCGAGGCCGAAGGGAGGTCGGCCAGTGAGATGGCCGGCGGTGCCATTGCCGCTTGTGGCAGAGGAGGGACCGGTGGTTGGGGTATCTCTAATGTGGCAAGATGGCCCTGTAAGTAGGAGAGTTCTGATTGCAAACTAACCACCTGTTGAATAAAGAAGATAAAAATGAACAGGGAAAAGTACATAGCTAATACAATTATTATTTTCTTTTTCTTTAACTATAAATAACAAAGATTTCCAGTAAGTCCCTCACCACTAGACATATATAAAATTATTTAATTATTATTATTATTTTCTACAAAAAAATTGAAAGCCCTGAATCTTTAATCCTTCTTTCTATATTCCTTATCCTATAATAGAATTAGTGAGGAAATAAAATTGATTGCAGAGCAAACTAATTTTGAATTATACTTTATACAAAAATATGTTAAATTTCAAATTTAGATATTTTAAAAATTAACAAAAAAAATCCATAAAATTTTAACAAAACTCATATTTATTACCGGGCTCATAATTATCAATTTCAATGAGAAAGTGAGAAGTTGGTATGAGACTACAGAATACTATATTTATAACTAGTGGAATTTACTTTAGTTTTTATTTTTATTTTTATTATTCTTTATAAATAATAGATATGGTGAGTTGTTTTAGAATAGTTATATACTATTAACTCTTAAAATATAAAAATGTATTAAGTATAGATAGTTGTTAAACCGAAACTCTTTAAACTCATATATAATTGTATAGATAAAAGATAAAAGGCTAATTTTTTATAGTTATATTGCACTTAATAATATAAGTAATCATATAAATAAATAATTATTAGACCAAAAATATAATCCAAATACATATATAATGAAATAGATGAAAGGAAATAATTGAGAAAAACTTAGGATGAAGGGGATTCTTTTTTAAATAACCTTCTTGTGGTCCTATTCTAATAAGAATGAAAGTTATATGAAAGCGTAACTTTAAAACAAACTTCTTGCGTTTATAAAACAAAGAGTTTTTTATAAACCAAGTCATTGGAGAATTATAAACAAATATATATTTGATCAAACTTCAAGAAAACCAATCTTTATTTTTACATAATTTGAAAATGAATAAATTTGTTTATTAATCGGAATTTGTGACAGTGACCAATTATTATTGCATAGGGATTAGTTAATATATATACACTATATTATATTATATATTTTATATTTGACTAAAAAAAAAGCTTTCTCTCTTGATTATTTTATTAAAATATAATAAACCTAATAAAGTCATTTGGTTTAAATTTTTAAAAATTCATTTTTAAGGAAATAATATAAATATTTTCATATTTTTTATTTTTTATATAGATTATGAATTTTTTAATTCTATATCTTTTTTTGAACTGTTTTTTGGAAACTGTGCTCGCACAACTTAACAATCAAATCAAGGCTGCTTATGTAATTAAATTTGTGAAAGAGTAGAAGTAAAAGCCAAGTAAATACATAAATAGCATTTTTGCTCTTACTTCTAGTGGGTTCATTATTCTATCTATAATCTATGCAATTAAATAATGCAAGAGCTAGATTCTTAGAGAGAAGGAATGCTGGCTTCTAGTGTGTTTTCTTTTCCCCCTTCCCCTTCATCTTTCTTAAAAAAAATAATGATAATAAAATAAACTAGAAAATTAAAAAAAAAAAGGATAGGAGTCATGTGAAATTTTTTTTCATTAAAGTTATTCCATAAAAGGAAAAATATCATAGGTCTATATTATAAAGATATTATAGGTATATAAAAACATATAAATAATCATTTGACTAAGTTGTATTAAAATCTGCTCTAAAATTAAAGATTATGAATATATATATATATATATATATATATATATATAAACATATCATATGAAAGATTTTACATCAAATATGAGAAAAGTCAATAATCACTCTTATATAAATAATTAATGATTAAAATTAAAACAAATCAAATTTATACTAAAGTCAAGAAATTTTATTTTAATCGTTAATTATTTATCTAATAATTATTATTGACTCCTCTTATTTTTCACATAAAATCACTTATCATTTATATATATATATATTTATTGTTATAAGTGACTCAACCCAAGAAACGAGCCGACCATCCCCTTTATACCAGCAAAAACTAAGTCGTTAATGAGCAGAGGGGATTGACTCTATCCATTGTGTAACCGCCAAAAGCACCATTTGTTAATCAATTAAGCGTTATAGATTTCAAAAAACAAAGCTTTCATAAAAACTGTCCCCTAATAAGTTCCATGGCCATGGCTTGCCCTTAGCCCTACCCTTCTTTCCTCTTTCCCCAAACTCAACCTTTTTGTTCCTCTTTCAAAGGGCACAATATCCCCTACTAATGTAGTATCCTCTCGGTCAAAGGAACTAACATCCCTCTTAAATCTTATAATAAAATTATTATGATCATTCTCTTTACCCCTTAAATTTTTAGGTTAAAATAATTTTGTACATTCTTTAACTTAAAACAAAATGATGTTTTTATAAGAATTTCATCTCTAAAAAATAGTAAAATACATTGAAAATTTTAAAACGTATCTAATTGTGAGGGATCATGATCTTCAGAAAAAAAAACAAGAATTAAGGAACATGACACCCTAATTATATTATGAAAAAGATAAATATAATACCCACAAATAATAAATATAAATGAAACTCACTAATTAAGTGGTGTTATATAATATGTCTATTTTTCTCATAATATGATAGTATTATATTTTGTTAACATTAAAAAACCCTAATATATAAATGAGTCATGTTAAGAAAAAAATAAACATAATATATAAGATTTACTAATTAATTAATAAATTTTTATCCCTTTTCAAATATGACGATGTTATGTACAGTAGAAAATTCAAAATTAGTTTTCAAAGATCCCTCTTAAAAAACAAACAAAAGCACATTAACATATTTAGAAAATGGAACACGGTATCTTTAATAATTTCAATAGAGATAGGCTTCCGTTTCTTAAGACTTGGGGTTGGAAATTAAATGAGCTTGAAAAACCATCCAAAATTGATGTGATAAGAAGGGTTAAAGCCATTTTCAAAACATGGCTAAGAAACAAAACAAAAAATGGGGGAGATCACATTAATCATCAAATGGTTGCAGTTTCTGGAAACTTCAAATATACTGACAAAATAGCAAAGAATCCCCTTATACCCACAAAATCTTACCTTCTATATATATCTGAAAATATATGATTATTAAGATGCAAATTCTTGAATCAACGAAAGATAAAAAGAGAAGAAAAGAAAAGAAGCAATGAGAATTGACCACTTTCTAGAACTGACCTATCCAGCTACCACCATAGCTATGCCAAAAAAGCTTAAGATAGAAAGAAGATATAATACTGATAAGACAACCAGAGAACAGGACAAGTAATAGGTTCATTTTTCTCTGGCAAACATCCTTATAAAGATCGCAAGATTAATGTTTTTTATAGTAAAAGTAATGCTAATTAAATTAATTAATCACCTGTTGCTGAAGGGCAAAGATGTGGGCAACACAGCCATAGACAGGATCTCTAAGCCGAGCTTGAGCTTCGAAACAAATGGTGACCACTGCGTCCAGCCTCTTGTGAACTGGAATATTCAGAAGCAGCTTCGACACATTGCTGGCTCCGAACACCTTGTGCACCGCCGCGAAATGACTCGCCCCTTGCTCGGAATCAAAGTACGGCGCAAAAATACACCCTGGCACGCACTTCCTTCTCAAAAACTTGCACGCGCCGCAAGGACCACAACCACTACCGCTGCTGCCGCCACCTCCTCCTCCTCCACCACCGCCACCACTGCTACTACTGCTACACTTTACACTCATCTTCAACGGGTAGTTATCTTTTTGCTTTCTTTTAAAGAATTAGGTTTCAGAATTTGGGCATCTACTAACTTCAATGTCTCCTATCTTAAAGCAGGAACAACTTATTTAGTTTTAAAATTTAGGTCAGAGAATTAGGGTTTGTGGGGTTCATAGGATTTGAAGGGAGAGGAGATGGAAGGAGAAGAGAGAAAAGGGTATGAATTTAGGGTTTGGTGCGGGGTTAGGGTATTTTTAATGAGGGGGTTTAAAAGGATATAGAAGAAAGTCTTTAAAGCCACGCGAAGGAGCAAAGGCTTAACCCCCAAACTCCAACACGTTTAGCTTTTTGCGTGAAGCAAACATGAAATAAGCCCATTACTCTTATCGTCGTCGTCATCAACTGCTTCTTCTTCTTCTTCTCTTTCTTTTTCTCTCTCTGTCTCTATCTTTCCCCCTCTTTTTTCTTCCTTCCTTCCTTCTTCCCCTTGTGAATTTACTCAACAAAACTCATTCTCTTCCAACCCCCCCTCTCTCTCTCTCTCTTCTCTTATCTCTTGAGCTGTATATCCATGGAAGAAAAGAAAAGAAAAGAAAGTGCAGAAAAAGGGGATGAGGGAGATGAAAGCGTGTGAAGGGGAGTGTGTGTAATTTGTAAAACTATATATGAAACTGCGTATTTTAAGCTGCGTGGAGGGCAAAGGACGCCAACTCTCTCTTTCTTTCTCTCTTTCTTTCTTTTCTCTCTTTCATTGATGATAACTCACACAAGGTTGAAAATGACTCACTCTTTTGTCTTCCTCTTCTGTATAAAATGCCAAAAAGCTTATAGCTAGAACCCTATTTGAGTTATGAGAGAAGAATGACATGAATGCCCGTAGGTTATCTTAAATGGGCTGATTAATATCAGTTTTTACTATTTCTAGTTCTGCTTGATAATCAAATGGTGGCTCCTCAACTATGAGAGAGAAATTTAGAGAATTGTAAACTTTTTTAAGTATATTCAATTTACAAATAATAATTATAGATAAATATGTATGTGATTCTTAGTAAAACTGAATGAGATATACCTCTTTATATATATATATATATATATATCAATTTATGATCATTTTAATTTATTATTTTTATAGATTGGACTTATTTTATTTTTTGGCAAATATAATAAAATTATGTGGGGCTGTTCAAAATCATTACTCACAAGAGATTAAGGGAAAAATTGAAACTTTTATAAATATAAATGAAAATTTTTAAAGTTTTAATTAGGTTTTGTTCAAAAATAATTATTTTTATAAATAAATTATATTTGAATTTGAATTATTTAAAAAACAAATTAATTGAGATGCATTCAAATTGACTAAAACATTATCTCACTATAATATAAACAATTTAGGAGAATTATATTATAATATTCTTCAAATACATCATATTTTAAAATGATAATTTATAAAAAAAATTAATATTATTCTGAAAAATTGTTAGAATTATTTCAAAATTTAAATTAATAGCTTGCTTTTGCAAGTGTACATGTGAGACCATGATTATACAATATCTTAAAAACCTTGTATGATTATATTGTTTTGATTAATTAAACCTAATTTTTCCAATCCCTCTTCATATAATTCTAAGCTACATCCCCTTTTCTACTCTCTTCTCATGTCACCCCCAACTTTGACAATACCAATTTATTATATTTTGTATTTTTTGTCTTAATTTTTTTTATTTTTTAACATTAATTAAGTATTTACTATGTCATATATTTTTTTAAGAATTGTTTAAAATATTTTTACATATTTTTTAAAACTTTTATACTTATGAATAAATAATGGCAAAAAATTTATGAGTGAATAACATAAAAAAGATATAAAAAATTCTTAAAAATTTTTTTAAAAATTTTTTAAAAATTATATAATATAGACAATAATTAATTAATGTTAAAAAATTAAAAATTAAAAAATATGTAAAATTTAATTATAAAAAATTATGATGGAGGCCAAAAAATACCCATAAAAAAAAAAGGCAAGATCTCCAGACTGCATAATGGGTGTAATAGTAAAAGAATGGAGCGGGACCCAGTCGCCGTTCACTTGGAAAGAAAGTAACGTCTCTGCCTCCTCTTCTTCTGTTTAACTTTTTTATTTTTCGTATTATTTCTATTTAAAAATTATTTCCATTTGATGTAATAATTCAGAGAAAGAAAAAAAATGAATAAATAATTATTTGAAACAGTACGTAACGGCGCGTCACCGCGCCGTCCGGTTCTTGTCCAATGGCTGTGCTGTGAAGAGGAAGCATTGACAGACGGTTCAATCTCACCACCGTTCGACACGTGTACTGACTTAACTCTGGTGTGTGACTTTGGTGACCGCTTGCTTACGTTGTAACAGTTTCTTGAGATGCACAAATTTTGTAATATATATATTTTTTTATTTAAAAGTTACAATTTATGCGCACATTTTTAATTTAAAAATTATGCCATAAACATTAATTTAAAATACTATTTTAAATATATTAAAAAAACTAGTCATAAACTTTATTCTTAATAAAAATATTGAGTAAATTATATATATCATTTTAGAATAGTGTTATATATAAAGTTTTACTTTTTCTCTATTTAATATTACAATAAGGCATTCTACTATAGTTTTTTGGGCTTTTCTATTCTATTCTCCTGAGTAAGATTTTTATTATATTTTTTATTTTAATAAAAAAGGTTAAAAAAATTAAAAAAAACTTCTTACCATAACTATTAAAAATAATTTAAAAATAAAGTAGAAAAACATAAAAAAAATTTTAAAAAATCTTTAGACTTTTTTTTATATTTTTTTAAATTCTTTAAATTTATTTTTTACAATAAAAAATATAATAAAAATAAAAGTCATATTCTGAAGTATAAAATACTAGTATTGGTAGCAATCACCTAATTTTTTTTATATGAAAAACATATCATAATCATTGTTTTAAATACAATATATCTAAAGAGATTTATTTTAGTGATTCAAATAATTTTTTCAAAATAATATGAAATTTTCATATAACACTATTTAATATATATCTCTAAGGCCCTCATGAAATTATATTAGCAAAAGTTTTAGTGATATTATTGAATAAAAAAATTATTTGTAATTACCTTTAACTTTTGGACATGTTTCTTGTAATTAGTATAATAAAATCATCCCTAAGTCATTGAACCAAATTTGCAAAGTATTATTCTTTGTAAATGTAATGGAGCCCATTGATTAAAAGAAAACAAATACTTTAAGATCAACTTAAAATTGTATCAATTGGCAATATTTGATCCTAAGTCAAGTCTTTTAGTAATAAAAGCAAGCTATATACAGGAATTTAAAATTTTAAATTAGTCATTTTTGGAAAAATAAATAAAATGCATTCAACAGATAATTGATAAATTAGTCAAATAATTAAATAAGAAAATTTACCAAATTAAGCAAAGCGTATTCATATTGAGTTTTCCAGTATTGTACTTATTCAATTCTTTTTTATTTGTTTTAAGAAATACTCAACCTAAAAATTGAAGTTGAAGTAACATTATATATATATATAAGAAATAATCGTTGAGTTTATACTTAATTGAGATGGAAGAAATGTAGTAACAACTAATTTTCATAAGATAAGAAGACGTATGAAAGTGATCATATATAATTTACTCAATGCCATATATTAGATTATCCTTTAATTACTTGAAAGACTTTGTGCTTCTTTCACCATCAATAATTTTCAGAAAAAAAGGCATTTTCTTGTATTTCTTAAGTATTAAATAAATTGATCATCGAGTTGTGTGGGGACAAAAATTAATTAATAACCAAAAGAGTTTTGTTTGGTTTATAAATGAATATTAAGTAATTATTAATTTTATAGTTCTCCTTTCCCACATTTCTCGCCATGTGGTTTTGTTTATTACTTTGAAAACGACTCCTTATCATCAATGGCAAACCATCAGCCATTGATGAGTCATTTACTTCAATTTTTGTCTCCTAAATATTCTTATTGTATTTTTCCTATTAATTATATATAGATAATGGAGGATATTTTATGACGCGGAGAATGGAGAATGAAGAATGAAGAAGGAATAAGGAAGAAGGATTTTGTTGCTTAAAGAAGTATTATATTCAAAAACAGATATTTCGTGTAATCTATTTTTTTAATTGATTCCTTAAATAATGTTAAAATCGCGTCTCAAAAAAACAGTAGAACTAATGAATTAAATTTCGTTAAAAATATTATAATACATTTATATGCTATTTAAGATTTAAAAAATTAAAAAATTATTAAAAAATAAAAATTCAAGTTGAGCTTGGCCCTCCTCGAGTTAAGCTCTCATAGGTCAAGTCCAAATAGGCATGTTTAAATTCAAGCCTTGATTTTCAAGGTCCTAACCTAGTCCTAATCCTCAAAAAACGAGCTAGACCGTTGGACATGATTCAAAATTAATAGTGTTATGAATCACAATTACACGATATACTGAATCTCCAGAAGCTCCTTTGTCCTCTCCAATCTTACTCTCGACACTCTAAACTGTCGACTCTCTAGTCTCTGCTCAAGTAGTCTTCACTGTTGTTAGTTGCCTCGCCCTTCCTCGGTTGCTCGGAGGTGCTAGGATTGGGACGATAAGATGCTCAAGGTTGCTCCTTCCTTAGATCTGCATAGTGCTGTGCTGGGAGTCTGGGAGTTTGGCTTTGTGGGGCTCATCCAAAATGGTTGATTTTTAGAAATGGATGGCTGTGCCATTTCGATCACACAAGAAACATAAATTTTTCGTGCTTTTTAACCGAAACGAAACAATATTTTGAACGTTCAGTAGAATAAGTCAAACCAATACAATTGGCTCCCAAAAACAAGTCAAAATTGAAATGACATCATTTTGGCCTTTCATTTCAAATTTTTAAACTAAAAACAATATTATTTTAGTTATTTTTAATATAAATAATATAATACTATATTATAAAAAATATAATACATATATTTTATATCATTTTAAAATTATTTTATATATAACTAATTAATTTAATAATATTTTATATATATTAATATATATTATTTGACTATTTTTATATTAAATTATTTAATTTTGTATATATTATATTATTAATATACAATGTTATATTAGTTATATTAAAATATATATTTTTACTATTAATTCAACCATAATTAAACTAGTAAATCCATCCTTTGTCTCTACCAATTTAATAACTAATATAACTTCTAAAACACTAATTAAAACTCCAAATTTCTTTTCCTCCCCTTTCTTTTATGAAAATCTTGGAGTAAGATGGAAAGTAAAAGGACTTCAACAACCTTAGCATCCCGGAGGCAAATGCTAATATATATGAAATTTACATTTGAATTAGTAATATAGAGTTCAAATTTTTTGACATAAGCGAGTTATGCTTCAATTGAGTTTGAACTTATAATTCTTAATTCTGAAGACAATTCTAATACCACTTAGTCATAGGCAAATTATTTTTTATCTATAATAATGTTTTAACTTGTCTGCAAGCTTAACTTAATTAGCTGCATTTAGGTTTAATACCACTAAAGTAATTAATATCCACACTAACGAGAAATATCAATCTTACAAATATATATAGTATTCTTCCAAAGATTACAAACGTCAATGGCTCTCAACTATTCAATAAGTGTGAACTGAACTAAGTTATTTATAAGATCAGCATTTTTTGTTGCTAAGTATGTGTGTGTGTGTGTGTATATATATATATATACACTTCACCCGTTGAATGATATATAGTTCACATAACACCAACTTCAATTTTAAAATTGTGTTAAGTTTGATGTCATACGTTTAATTTTTACTCCCAATCTCTACTTCCTAGGTCTTGGACCTCTTATGTAACAAAAAATAAGTACTTCCTTCATCTATTTTTTTAATTACAATAAAATGTTGTCCGAGCAAGTTTGTATGTATTTCAACTAATATATTTCTCTAATTAAATCTTTGTTCCAGATTAAGAGATTCAAAAAACAATTCCCTATAACTTGACTAAAAGAAATTAGCAAAGCTACTATTCAAATCCATAAAAATACAGCTAACAATTCGAATATAAAACAATACAAACTTTAATTAATTTATATTCTGATCAAACTATGAAATTTAAAAAAAAAAATCTTAAAGACATGACTCTTAGGTCAAAAGTTATCGATGGATACAATTTTTTTATTGTCACACATTGATCAATAATCTCTTCCTTATTAATTGGTCTTATTGAGTATCGAACATGTTATTTTAACTCTGATATTAATTATTAGATTCAGCATTTATTATTTACTAAAAGTTATAGTTATTAGTCATAATATAATTTTTTTACTTAACCACATTAATTCAAATATTATGTTTTGAATGTGAATCGACTCACACTTAAACTTTCATTACGGGATAATTATTGTCTCTCACCAACAAAACTATTAATTTCTATTACTTCTATCTGTCCTCTACCCTTCTTTTTTTTAATCTTTGTCCATTCCATTATTTAAGCTATGTGCTAGCTCCAAACACTTAAAACAATATTCTTGTAAGTGTAAAGTTGCCCCCCAAACAACTATAAAGTTTAAACATCTAAACATAAAGTAAGCAATATTATATATATGTGATTATCTAAGTCATTATCATGTAGGTAGTTGAAGCAACATTGTCCAGAAAGGATTTGAAAAAGGGTCACTTCTAAGATACATAGAAGATACATAATAATATTCTAATTCTTTGAATTCCAGGCTCTCCTGAACTTGTCTCTCTTAGTGTACTCTAAGTACTGTCCTTTGATTAGAACTGCCTAAACTTTTTCTAACATTGATAATCTATTCTAATTAAGGACCCCACAAGTTCCCCCCACTCGTGTGTTCAACACCTGGGGATGATTAAAATATAATGGACAGTACTCTAATTATGATATTACTTGCCAGATTTTCAGTTTGAATAATTGTGTTTGAAATTATTGGATTTCATGACTAGCTACAACCTACAAATTAGCTGCCAAAGTGCAATATTTTCAATTAATTATCAACTTTATTTTATGAGAGATTCTTAGGTACTAAGATTTTTTTGTGGTTATCGGTGTCACATATTAAATTTTTTAAGTAAATTATTATTTTTATTCAAAAAAATATTTTAATTATATGATTTTTTTAGTATAAAAATATACATTCATTTTCTTTAAAAATTAAAAAATATTATAATTTAATTCACTTTTAAATTTAAATATAGTTAAATAATTTATATGTATAAAATATAGCTTGAGAACCCTTGAACTTTCTTTTTATTGATTATAAAGTCTTTTAAAAATTATTCAATGTGTTTGAATATTTAAATTTACTTATTATTAATTATAAAAGATTTTAAAAAATTATTTAATGTGTTTTTATTTTTTCTTCTACATTAATATTATTAAGAGAAAATGTATAAATGATCTGATTTGAGTTTCACAAGTTTTTTGTCTTTTAAAAAATAATATTTTAGACATATAAATAACTTAACTAAGATTAAATTCAAAATTGAGTTAAGTTAAAATAATTTTTAAACTTTTAATGAAGATTTGTGTATATTTTTATAATATATGGAAGAATCATATAATTAAGACATCTTTCAAAAGAAAAAAAAAATTTACTCTAATTTTTTTATTTATTAATTTGATATATAAGTAACAAGTATCGATTCTCTTAATTAACACTATTAAATAACCAACCAAATAATTAATATTGAATCTCTGAAAAATTACAATTGAATCCTTAGTTTTCTCCAATTAACTAATGAATACCTAATCAAGATTATATTAAATATTTATATAATATCATTACTAACTCAATAGATAACATGTTAAATATAATTTACCGTTGATTTTAATTTATCATTCCATCAAATAATTACAAGATGACTTATCTCATTGTGACATCAGTGCTCACAAAAAATTTGCCTTATTTTATGTAGAAATTTATTAAATTGTAAACTGAAACATTTTAAAAATTAACAAAAATCAAGCTTATGACTCCACCTACACCACAAGAAAATTGACTTTTGATGAGAAAAAAAGTCGTTACCTATAAGCTAGTCGTGTATAATTGTTTTGGTGAAGAATCTAAACATTTGCCACTAAAAATATTTTTGTGACGTAAAACTGGTCACCAAAAATTTTAATTTATAATTAATTATATTTGTTTCTTTTAAGTTAAAGAACCTGCCATGATAAAAATATTATTATTATAAAACTAAAATTATATCACCAAAAATTTCACATAAAAAAACTCATTTCATTAATAAGTAATAAAACAAAAGTAACAATAAATTCAAACTTTCTAGTATGAACAAAATACAAATTAGAAAAAATCCAAACTGAGTTATATTAATATAAAAGAGAATTTCAAAATATAGCTAAACTCTTCATAACCCTCTCCCAAGATTTGTTGGAGACAGCTATATGATCAAGTCTATATATATATATATGGGAAAGATTATGAAAGGGGTCAAAGGAAAGGGTTTGGACCAGATGAATCATGACATCAAAGAATGACTTTTTTCTCTCGTGAATTCATTCTAGTCAAACAATCTAGAAATCTAGTATCCTAGCCTCCATATTTCATGTTCTTTGTTCTTTTCTTAGTATTTAAGGTTTTAAATTTACAATTATGATTGTATTGTTATAGTAAAAAATGCAGAAATATACCATTCTTGCAAATTACAACTACAATCTTGATGCAATATTTCCGGAATTTATTATGATTACAATAGCATATGATAATTTAAAACCTTGATTGATACACTATGTTATTTACGTATTTATTATTTTATATAAATAATAATGACATAAAAAGTTAAAACTAAAACTTTTTATAAATTATTTAAACTTTTTATCATTTATCCTCACCAAATTATTTTATTTACATATATAAATTAAGGTAAAAATACAATTTATCCCCTGCATTATAACCTACTTACAACTTGAATATACGAAAAACTCCATAAACTTTCAGTGAACTTGAAAATTGAAATCGTTACATCTCCATCTATATTAACGTTTGCTAAAACTCTAAATGACATGTACATCTACTATTGTAATGTTTTCTTCAGTTTCGACGAAAGTTTACACCAAGTTCTTCTAAAATCTGAGAATTTAAGATGTCTTGATCAAGTAAAAACTTTTCTTCTTTCTTCCTTTTGTTTGAATCACGTCGGTACAACACGTTAAAACATAAACGGAAATGTAACAATTTTATGTTCACTAGAAGTTTAGGGGGGGTAGTTTATGTTAAGTATTGTATTTTTCTCTATAAATTATATGGAAAACAAAGTATTATGGACATGGCTTCTTTCCTGATAATATGGGGATATATTTTGAAAGGTCTAAAGAAGAGGTAGAACTCAGGAGCTGGAGAAAAGTACAGCCATGAACTGGTGAAGAAGGCCTTTTTCAAACTGCAAAAGAATTTGGCACTTCTTTTAAGTAATGGATAAGCTTTTTGAACATCAACTTTTGGTCTTCTCTGGTTTGCTTGGTTCCAGGCTTTATGAACTTTTAAGAAAGCAACTCATAAATTTAGGAATATTACTTGAGTTCGATTAATTAATTAATTAATTTGTTTTAAGAGAAAGCTTTTCATTTGATCATAGCAAGAGAATAATTTTTCAATTGGTGTTGGGGGAGAGATGGGCCCGGCTAATTATTGTTTTATTCATTCAAATATTTTAAAATTTTAATTTGGTATTTTAATACTTTTCTTAATTTAATTTTTTTATCTATATTTTTGTTTTGAAAAATAATCCACCACAATGATACATTTTCATTCATTTAGAAATTGATATGATTAAAAAAGACATAATCGAAATAAATTTGTACTAAAATAAAAAAATTTAATTTAATTAAAGGATTAAAATAAAACATATTATATAAGGGATCAAAAATATATTTTTGTCTTTTTTTTTACCAATTAGTCACTTGGTTCATTAGATAATTGGCTACCTAGTGAAATTAATTTTTAATAAATAAAAAATAGTAAAAATATCATATATATATTGTAAAATTATATGTAATGGTCAGGTTTTCGGTTTAGTTTAATTTTTACTGAAAGAAAATTAAACCAAATTGATCTTAACAATTTTGATCAACTTTTTGATTGTTCGATTTAATTTGATTTGATGGGATCGGTTTTAAACACTCCTAGGTTCAACTGGTAGAAAATTCTTTAGCAAGAGCTTTGTATATGTTAGCGAATTCAAATTCTCCTAATAGTGTAAGTATGTGGTTGGAGAAGGCCAAACATAAAGAGATTCAATTATTTTTTTGATTTTCGAAATATTTTTAAATTTTAAATTTTGTCTTTAAATTTATTGATAATTTAATATGAATTTCGTTAATAAAATAGTCATACCATTGAGTCATTAGGTGTGTATTTGGTTAAATTACATTAACATATCCTTTGACAAAATGATTATTTTATTAATAAAATGTAAATTAAAAGATTTAATTAAAAGTAAAAATCTCTTAAAAATTAAATTAAAATTTTGAGTTTTCTATATAATCCATAGTAATAGCTAGGTACATGAAGAGAGTTTGAAATTGATTCACTTGCTATTATGATTTGATAGTTCAAAGTTATAATACAAGGAGTATGCGGATCTTCAACAAAATTAATAGGATAAAAGTTAATATCAAAATAAATCTTTTTAAAAAAATAAAAATGTAGAAGTTATATTATTTTTCTTTTTGTTACTAGTTTTTTTCTTAAAAAATAAATACATTTTCTTATTTTTTATTATTATATTATTATATTATTTTAAAATAAACTTATCATTTTTAAAATAACTTGATTATTTAAGAATAATTTAAATATAATTCAAATAACTATGAAAATTCTTATAAGTATAGACAATTAAGCATGATAAGTATAATATTAATCAAATATAATTTTCATAAATATGATGACAGGTATAGAGATTTTTAAATAATCTTAAATTTTAATTTTTTATTAATATTTTAACTCTATTTTATTCTCAAAATCCCACCATAATTCAATATAAGGGTTATATAATTATAATCGGTAGTCATAATAACTATAAAATAATAATTAAATAAAACAAGTAATTCATACTACAAATTACATTTTAACTCTACTAAACCCACTAAAAACAAATAAATACAAACAAATTTTAACACTAAATAAATGAAATGAGATAACAAGCCTACAATTAACTCACACTATTATTCTATTTTAATCTTTTTCTCTCATTATAAGATTTAAAAAGATTATTTATAAGTTATAATTGTTATATATCTCTTATACATTTACTTTTAATTATAGATATATTATAAAAAAATTATATAGCAAATAATTTTTTTAAAACATTATTTACATAAAAAAATTTTTTGGGAGGACAAATAATTTTTTAAAAAATTTAAGGGGATAAAATAATTTAAAAAAGTATATATTTATATAAAAAAAATTTAGGGTCCTTCGTCCCTCTCCAAGAACAGCTCCTACGTAGTGAATTTGATTCTTAAGTTTTCTATACAAGCTACTGTTTCCATTCCATGGATAGGGAACAAATTTCAAAAGGTCACTTAAGTTTGCTTTTAAGAAAAAAAAAATTGTATATAATATGTCTAAAAATATTTGTTAATTTTTTTATTAAAATACATTAACTTTACATGAAATTTTAATTTTATCTCTTAAATTTTATATATCAACTTTGTAAATATCCTCAATATTTTCTCAAACTTTCACTTTGTTAGAATTATTGAAGGCCACTCACACCAGCCACATCAGATTAACTCAATACTAGATTGTGGGAACCACACACGAAGAGATAAGGACGCCCTAAAATCATGAAGTGATAAGGCAGTATCTCCACCAACCTCCCACAATCAGAACAACACAGAATCTCAATGCTATATGTTAGGAGAAATACTGGGTAAACAAAATAGACCATGATACGACTAGCTTGAACTAAATGGGAGTCCAAGGAGGCCTAACTGCTCAGGAAACTTCTTATTATATGAGTGCATGATTGGCAACTCCCATAACAGACCAATGAACCAATGCACCTCAATTTACGTTATATGATTACTGTCACGCCCCAATTTAGGACACGTGATAAAACTGAAATATCATTTCATAAAAATAGTTCTAAGTAAAAATTTATTAAAGATTTCGGCAGAGTTTCCCTTGAAATATGGACTATCCTAGGGTACAAATCTGTAAAATAGTAAAGTAGACATGCCCATCATCATCCAGAGGCCTCAGTGGCTTAATAAAAAAACAGAAAATAGTCCATCATGGACTGTATCTTTAAATTACACAACTATGCAATTTATATCTACAGACAATGAAAATAAACAAAACAATTCCAAATTAATCATATCTAACATTGTCAACAATCCTCGAGTAACTCCAAAACTACTACTATTCAGACGGTTTCCTACCAAGTCAATCAGCAGGTTCAAAAGGTGCAGGTGGAACTGAAGGTAAATCCTCAATCTGTTAATCTAAAAATGTTAAAATGAGTGGTGAGTCAACTAACTCAGTGAATGGAAAACAGACTTACTAACTGATAACTAAACCCCTAGATGTAAAGTGCATTACTGCTAAAATATTTTAAAATTTCATTTAATACTTTATTATCATAATGAGCACCTAATGCACTTTACATTTAGAAAGAAAATCGCTTTCACTTTTAAAAAATACCTCAGTAGTAATATTTAATATATTATCCAAAAGACATTTATATCAGTAAACATTGCAATAAAATAAATATAAATTTCCTAGGATCTATCAAAGTACATAGGGGAGAACCTAAACTGAGAACACAGTGTTTCCGCTCTAGAGGATAAAATCTCAACTGGAAGGCAACCTGATCCTTACCTTCGGGAACCGTACTCACCGAAGGGAAATACCAAATTTATGTTCTCTTTCAAGCATGCTCATCCGAAGGAACTATTCACAACAACACTCAATCTTCTGTCAGGAACTACACTCACTGACAGAAGTACCCTTTATCAGGAACTGCCCTCAACTGATAAAGGTTGCAACCTAGGTGCACCTAGTGGTTCTACCACCACTCTATTACGGATCCCAAAATACAGTTCTAAGTTTCATTCATCATTCTCCTACTTTCAAAATATCAAATTTCAGATATTTTTTCATACTGTAGAATTAAATAATAATTTCACAGATATACATATACATCACTTTCTCAAATTTTCTCAAATCTATACTCAAATAAGATTATCTATCCACAATATAAATTTATCAGTTTAGGCATCAAGAGGTAAGTAAGAGTCCACTCACCTTAAATTAGAAGTTTAATTTTAACTTTCAATCCAACCTTCTTGTGCTACTGAGTTGGGTCTGAACGAGCTGGATTTAATGCTCCTATACAGTAATTTAAACAGAGGCACCTTAGTCTCACCTAGACTTAAATGAATCCCTTAGTAATTTCTACAACTAATATTAGGCCAATAGCATCAAAAGATCCATAATTTGAATACCCACTCAACGAGGTTGTCGTTACAGTCAAATCTTCTAAAAGCACTAGGTTCAGGAATTTAAACTAGTTCAATAAACAATGCTCAGTACAGAACAAGGTCACTATAGGATGGAGAAACCAAATTGTCTAATTGGGACATTGGCTAAAATTCGGATAATTGGGCAAAAATAAAAATCTATCACTTAGAATGGAGTAAGAATTTTTGTTCTGCATTTACCAAAAATAATTCACTAAGGAAGAATGGCAAATTCAACTACCAAGTAACAAATCCTGAAGCTTGAGGTACATTAAACACTGTGGGTCTTTGATTCACAATTCCACTTAATTGTTTCAAAAGGATTTTTTTTTTTAAAACCCCCCACAATTTTTCAACAATCAGAATTTCATTTCCAAGAAAGATAGTATGTTTTCTCATTAAAGAGATTGCTCAGGAGGTGTGTGATTTTACCTACAACAAAGGAAACTTGGAGAAACTGGATTTACAAAAGATTTGGAATGCCAAAATCAAGTCTCCACGCGGCAACACCTTTTTGAAAACTCGCTGGAGCTTCATTGGAGTTGAGTCACGGACTTCCGTGGATTTTCCAGCTGGTTGGGGACTCCACGCCGATGGTTGTAGTGGCTAGGAATGGTGGGAGACAGCCGGGTTTGGCCAGACTTACCGGCAGCACGGTGAAGGTGAGCTCTCACGGCCAGCCATCGAGCAACGCGAGGGAGGGGGATGATGTGCAGAGGGCACCGCGCGGGGGAGAGAATTTGAGGGGAGATAGGTTTTAGATGGCTTTATAAAGGGGAAAAGAGAAGGGCTCATTTACAATTTCCATAAGTTTCAAATATATTTTTTTAAATTTGCTACTTAGTCCTTTAAGTTTTAGTTATTTACACTCGGGCCCTCGTTTCACTATTTTTTTTTTGAATTGGGTTTTACAAGTTATATCCCCCTTAAAGAAGGATTCGTCCTCGAATTTGAAGAAAACACTAAAGGTCCATTAAGTAAGGGAACGTACCAAATAAGAATGGGTATTTCTCTTTCATGAGGGCTTCTGGTTCCCAAGTCACATCTTCCTTCCCATGGCGTTCCCAGATCACCTTCACCGAAGGGTATTCCTTGGATTTAAGCTTTCTAACTTGGCAGTCAACGATCGTTACCGGTCGTTCCTCGTATGCCAACTGGGAGTTATCTCCACTGGTACCTCTGGTAAGATATGGTTATCATCCGGAACATACTTTCTTAGCATGGAGACGTGGAACACAGGATGTACCCCAGATAACGCTAGTGGCAAGGTAAGTCTGTACGACACTGCCCCAATTCACTGTGTGATAGGAAATAGGCCAATGTACCGAGGTGTCAACTTACCTCGCCTACCAAACCACATTATTCCCTTCATCGGAGACACTTTAAGAAAAACCTGATCACTCACTTAAAATTCGAGTTCTCTCCTTCGCTTATTAGTGTACGCCTTTTGCCGACTCTGAGCAGCTAATAGTTTCTCACGAATGCCTTTTACCCTCTCTATGGCGTCCATAACTAAGTCAGGTCCCAGTAACTTAATTTCTCCTTTTTCGAACCATCCCACAGGGGACCTACATTTACGGCCATATAATGCTTCGAATGGGGCCATCTGAATACTGGAGTGGTAGCTATTATTATAAGCAAACTCGATAAGCAGTAAGTACTTTTCCCAACTACCCTCAAATTCCATAACACATGCTAGTAGCATGTCTTCTAACACCTGAATTATCCTTTCAGACTGACCATCGGTTTGGGGGTGAAAAGCAGTGCTAAAGTGTAATTGAGTCCCTAAGGTATCTTGAAATGACTTCCAAAATCGAGCCGTAAACTGAGTACCTCGATCAAAAATTATGGACAAGGGTATACCATGGAGACACAATCCTGTCCAGATATAGCTGTGCATACTGTGAAGCTGCGTAAGTAGTCTTCACTGGCAGGAAATGTGCACTTTTTGTGAGTCTGTCCACAATTACCCAAATCGAGTCGTGCCCTCTAAGAGTCTTTGGCAACCCAGTTAAGAAATCCATGGTAATCTGCTCCCACTTCCATACTGGAATCACCATGTTTTGATGTAACCCTGCAGGTCTCTAGTGTTCTGCCTTAACCTGTTGACAGGTTAAGCAGTGAGAAACAAATTCTGCTATATCCTCCTTCATCCCATTCCACCAATAGTGAATCTTCAAATCATGGTACATTTTATTACTTCCTGGATGCATAGCATAGGAAGACGAGTGGGCGCAGTCCATTATCTGTTTCCTCAACTCA
>JASKGM010000013.1:5530386-5567990 GCA_034509205.1 Ceratonia siliqua | reverse complement strand
TATATTATTTTATTTATTATTTTAATATTTTTTGAATAAAAAATATTATAATTATATTTAAATAAAAATTATTGATAATTATAGTTATATTGAGCCAATCTAATAGGCTGAGCTGGACTAATAATATAACAGCCCGATTTAAATTCAGATCAGCCCGAACCGGCTCAATTATATCATTGGTCTGATCAGGCCGAACTGAGCTGGAACGGGCCAGTCTAATTGCCAACTTTAATTTTTAGTGAAGAAGCATGGGTCAACCAATTTAGTCAATAAAATAAATAAATAAAATCATCGATGTAACTTAAAATAGAGGTAGGTATATTTTACTTAGTTAATGGTTGGTGTATTGTTAAAATGTTAAAGATCTTCATATTTTTAAATGAATAAATTTTTGTAAAGATATAATAAATAAAAAAATAATTTAGTTATTTTATTTAAATGACATAATAAATAGAATATTTTTATTATTTTATTATTTTTTAAATAAAATAATTTAAATGTCTTTGTATTTCTTGTGTGTATTAAATATATATATAAAACCTTAAAAATAAATGTTTTTTATTTTTAAAATTTTTAAATAATTTAACATATTTATTATTTGAAAATCAAAAAATAAATTAATTGGCTTAATTATAAAAAAAAATGCACAGACAAAAAACTAGTAATTACTTACAAATTATATCATTTGAACAAAAATTAAATTGATATAACAATTTACTTTTCAATATTAAACTGGATCTCTCTAGCAATCCTTCATTCGGATGTGCAGGATCAATCGATTTGAAGTGAACTGAGAAAAATTGAAAAATTGAAACATATTGTTTAGAGTTACACTATTGTGTAGGAATAGTGGATCGATGGGCAGCGCTGGCCGCTGGATAAGTGATGACTTTCGTGGTAGGCGGTTGACTGGAGATGAACATATTATGAACATTTAAAAAAGAAAAAAGTACTGAAGGGAAAAAAAGGACGGAAAGAAGTTACCAAAGTACATAGGAAGAAAGCAAGGCTCAGCCGAGAAAGCCAGAGAGACGAAGATGAAGAGCGCTGCTGCTGGGGCGGGGACTGGTGGTGTTGGCGGGGTTCCTTCATATGCTTTTCCTGCGAAAAGACGATGGAAAGGACTTGTAATTGGGGTACTGGGCCTTGTCATCCTTTCCATGCTTGTTCCTCTGGTCTTTTTGCTTGGCCTGCACAACGGCTTTCATTCTGCTGGTACTATGCTGATGTACTCGCTTTACTTGTTTTTGTGTAGTTCTTGAATTCTTTAGATCTGTTTGTTGTTGTTGTTTATTCTTGGCACTGGATTTCTTCCTCTCGTTCTACCCAACCAGGGAATTCTCCCTTTTAATTGCAATGCTCTTCTGTATTGCGTGTAATTTTTTACCCACATTTTCGATTTGTATGAGATCTTGATGAAGAATTGGTGGATATGAGCTCTGATTTGCATCACGGCGCAACTACCGGCTAAAATTTAATAAAAACAAAATTAAAGCAATGTGCGCGTTTGTTTCTTTCTCTGTACTAATACCATACGTTATTAGGAAAGCAATATATTGCAGATCGAACATTTTCTTATATATATAGTAGAAATCAAATTTCATCACTCTATGAAATTACGTCTAATGCTTTTTTCGTAAATGATGTGATATTAGCGGCAATGATGAAGCCTTATTTGAGTTCAATTTCCTCCACTCACAAGATTATCATTCAACTCTTGCAGGATATATATATGAACGACAAAATTCTCCTCCAGTAAGCATTTGAATATATTTATGAATCTATTACAATTATCTGATCTATGTCTGTTGATATAGCAGCTTTTTCTTCCCCTTTTCTTCTATACTTTTTCAAATCAGAATCAGGATAGTCGTGAAGGATTTGATAGATACAGTGCCAGGGATAATCTGAATCGGTCTGAGGTATGGTGTTTCTGTTAATAAGCTCTTCATTTCTTTCTAGCAATCTCCTGTAGTATATTGTAGGTCATAGCATTCCCACTGCTTGAACTGTGGTGAAGAAGTTTCCAACTTACAGTTTTTCCCAAAAGAATCCTAGCATGTATTGTGACTTTTCAAATAGTTTAAGACATTTTAATTTTTCGATTAGTACGCACTAGGCAGAAGCATAGGTAGGGTATTTCTCAAAGTGAAGATAATTGGACTCACGAATCAATCTTTTTATTAGATCATCAATGAAGTCCACAAGGAACGCATTGTTTGTTCATGAGCCTGATTAGATTTAACTCCAATGTCCAAAAACGTGTATATTATTGCCCAAAACCCCAAATTAAAGAGAACATCTAAATTTCTTTTGCAGGGAGAACAGTCAATCCATGTGCATAAGCTGATGAAAAAATTCGAACCAACTCTTCCAAAGGTTCTCTGCATAACACTCTGGTGGTTAATTTTTTTTACTTATTCTATTTATAAATTACTTTTGCTCTATATTTCTAATTGATAAGTGCATGTATTGTTAATACTTACCTAATGTTATTGAATGCCAAACTTGGAGTCAAAAATAGATATCAACCACTTATCTTACCATAAATATGCTTTTAAACTACTGCGGATGAAAAGATTGATCTCGTGTTTCAATTTGTCTAATTTAACACAAACTTTGCATGAGCATCTTGATGTACATATGACTAGTGATGTGTTTTTTTTATTGAAATAACTAATATTAGAAGTAAAGAATGCAAAGGAAAAGGAAGATACTATATCCTTCTTAAACAAAGCAACAAAATAAATAAATAAAAAACAAATAAAGACATTAATATAAAAGATCTCCCCAATCCTCTACATGTCTACCAATGAGAGTTTCTACAAACAGCTATGTGATGAATGCCAAAGAGGTCATGAAAAAAATTTCGTCCCAAAGCAACATCAAGGATAAGATTTTCCCCAAAACATTTTGCCCTCTTTACTCTTGCCAATTCCACAACCTCTAAACTTAATTAAAAAAAAATTGCTTCAAGTTCTGAGGGTACGCCAACTATGGATGTAACTAGTTGTTGGGCAATGTTAAAAAAAAATGTTATTTCGAAGTTAGATCCACACTTGATACACATGTCAAAAGACAGAGCTTTGTCAAGCTTGCAAATTTATAACATATCATTAGTATCAATTCTATTGAGTATTGTTGTCGACCTTAGAGGAAACTTTGGACTTCCAAAGGAACTATTCAAGAAGGATATTTCTTTGTATGGAGAATAGGTAAGAAAGTGGAAAAAGGATTTGTCGGAAAACATACCAAATGAATAAAGGGTCCAGACCCTCCTATCTATATTACATGACAAGCAAATAGAATCAACCCAAATCAAGGGGGGTTGACCTTGGTTGATGAGTGCTAGAAATAATGAGTGATTGAGTTGATTGATGGTATATTTTGATGTAGGATTGTATTATTCTTCCTAAACATCTAGTATAAGCGGATTTGACGGTTTCTTCTTGATAAGCCGATTTGGAATTCTAAAGTTCCTTCTAAGGTCAAATCTTTTGTTTGGACAGCAAACTCTATAGGATTAACACAAATGACTTGTTGTAGATTCATAGGCCCTATAGAGCTCTTTCTTCCTATATGTGTGTGCTTTGTAGTGCTAGTTTAGAAACTTTGTCTCATCTATTTCTACATTGTCCAGCAATAAATCATCTTTGGACTAATCTTTTTGCTATTTTTGGAGAAATTTGGGTATGTTGTACCTTGGAGCAATTCCTTTTAATTCATTTCCTTGGTTTTGGTAACAAGGAGAATAAAGTTTTATGGCAATGTGCTGTGTTTGGAATACTTTGATTTGTTTGGTTGAAGAGGAATGCCTGCATCTTCAAGGGCATAACTTTGCCCTTACATGTTTTATGGGACAAAATTATTCATATGGTGTCCCTTTGGTGTTCGGCACATGGATTGTTTGAGGGAGTCATGATAACTAATATGCAAAGAGATTAGGCAGCCCTATTATGTCTAAAGCTTTGCAGGTTGTGTGGTTGGTTTCTCTTTGCTTCAATGGACCAGCTTCATTAGAGGTGAGTGGTGAGGAAAAACTACCTGAGGTTTTATGGTTTTTTTAAGGTCTTGAGTATGAATGAGAAAGGAAGAGATTTAAGGAGCTATATTATAGCTATGGACAATAAACGAAGAAAACAATAATGAATGGAGAGGGAACATTGCACACTTGCATTACACTACAATAGTTGACATTCCATTTTGAAATGTTAGGATCAATATTTTGTATTTTCTAAAACTTTTCCTTCTAGTAGCATTGGGCAAGGATTTAAACTAATAGTGTTCAGAAATAAAATTTCACTGTAAAAGATCATGCTGCAGAAATTGTAATGGTCTTTGGTTTAACCTTAAGACTTTATCTAGTTATTTGTTATATTACTTATGAGGTATTTTCACTTTTAGGTTGCATGCAATATCTAATCAGAAGCAATCCGGAAGATCTGTTTCAATATTTCGTCTCTTTCTATTGTTTATAAATAAATCTCACTGTGCATAGAGTAGTGAACAAACATGTTAGACTAGACTATGGAGTAGGGAATCTTTTTTAAGGTTTATTTTACTACTATTTCTTGAATTGAGTGGATGAATATTTTCAAATTCAAGTAATATTTAGAAGCATCTATAGGCACATAAAATATAGGAATAATTACAATTCAGGAATTTTAGGAGGATAACCTATCTTCGTCTCTTGTATATTTACTCCCTATTAATATATTATCTTTTTTATCAAAAAAAAAATACAACTCAAGAATTCGTAGCAAAAACATTCGGTATAGAAACAATTTTTTACTAGAGAAGTGGTTAATAATGTTCAAAGAGTGGTCAAAGGGTCAAATTTTGTGGCAATGTACGATCTTCACTGTGATTTGAAATATTTGTTTGAAACGGAATGCTCGTATCTTCTGGGATGTCTCTTTGTCTTTAGATGTTTTATGGGACAGAATTACTTTCTCCACTTCTCTTTGGTGCATGGCTAATGGCTTATTTAAGGGAGTATCTCTTTAGGATATGCAAAGGGATTGGGGAGCTTTGCTGCATTTTAAAGTTTCTTTCTTTCCTCTTATTCAGTTCAATGCAATGTGTTGAAGGGAAAGGAAAATAATGAAAAACCTTGTCTTATTAGACAAGTGATCATGTATATATAATAGGAAGAGGAAATACAATCTAATAGAAACACTGAAACTAAAAGATTAAAGACTAAAATACTCTTACTAATAAAGCTTAAATACTCTTAACACTCCCCCTTAAACTGGAACATATATATCAATCATGCCCAGCTTATTACATATATATTTGACCCGATTCCCGTTAAGAGCCTTCATGAAGATGTTAGCTAATTATTCACTAGTCCTGACATGATTAGTAGATATTAGTCTTTGTTGAATCTTCCCTCGAATAAAGTGGCAGTCGGCTTCAATATGCTTTGTTCTTTCATGAAAGACAAGATTTGACGCGATATGAAGCGCCACCTGATTGTCACACCAAAACTTAATAGGTGCAGAAGTGTGAAAATCAACCTCACCTAACAATTGAGATACCCACATGAGTTCGCAGGTTACTTGAGCCATGGCTCGATACTCAGACTTTACACTCGACCTTGCTACCACATTTTGCTTCTTATTCTTCCAAGACATCCAACAAAAACACAATATCCATATGTGGACCGTCTATCTATAGGGGAACTTGCCCAATCAGCATATGAAAAGCCTGCAACCTGACAATGTCCATGATCACCATAAAGAATCCCACGGCCCGGCATACCTTTTAAGTATCGGAGTATATTATGAACTGCATCAGAGTAATCAGTACAAGGGAAAGACATAAATTGGCTCACTACACTTATTACAAATGAAATATCTAGACGAGTCATAGTAAGATAATTAAGCTTTTCTCCCATTCTCCTATACCTCAGGATTATATAGTAACTCAACCATCAACTGTAAGTTTCAAGTTGGGAACCATGGGGGTTTCACATGGTTTGGCTCCCAGTAGACCCGTCTCACACAGAAATTTAGGACATATTTGCGTTGACATAGAAACATACCCTTTCTACCCCCACTAACCTCAATTCCCAAGAAATATTTCAAGTGGCCCAAATCTTTGGTCTAAAATTTGGACTGAAGAAAGTTCTTTAGGACAGAGATATCACTGCTGTCACTTCCTGTTATCACAATATCATCAACATATACAACCATTAGAATACAACCACCACTAGATTGCCAATAGAAAACAAAGTGGTCATAACTACTTCGTTGCAAACCGAACTCAAGAACCACATCACTTAACCTGATTGCTTCAGTCCGTACAATGACTTCCGAAGTCGGCATACTTTCCCACTCTCCCCCTGAGCAACAAACCCAAGTGGTTGCTCCATATAGACTTCTTCCTGTAAATCACCATGCAGGAAGGCATTCTTAACGTCCAACTGATAAAGAGGCCAATAAGAAGAGGCTGCCAGAGAGATAAAGAGACGAACAGATGTCAACTTCGCAACAGGAAAGAATGTCTCCACATAATCAACCTCATATGTCTGGGCATATCCTTTAGCTACCAACCGAGCTTTAAGACGAGTAATGGAACCATCGGAGTTAACTTTGACCGTGTAAACCCACTTACACCCAACTACCTATTTCCCAGGAGGGAGAGAAACAAGTTCCCATGTGTTACTGTGATCAAGAGCCAGCATTTCCTCCTTCATAGTAGAAGTCTAACCATCATGAGAAAAGGCCTCCCTCACAGTTTTAGGAATAGACACAGAGTCTAGGGAGGCAGAAAAGTCTGAGAGACAGGAAAAACGTGGTCTAGCAAACAAAAGACGAGATAGGGTAGGTACAAGAATGTTTACCTTTCCGCAAGGCAATAAGAAGATCAAGAGACGAATCTGGAGACAAGGAAAGCGGTAGTGGCTGCTAGTCAGGAGTCTCCAAGGGAATGACTAGTACATCCTAGAGTGGCGGAGCTAAGGCTGGCTCTGGGGCACGGAGTCTGCGGGAATAAACATGGGTAATAGGAAGGCAAGGGGGTTTAGGTAGAGCATCGGATGGTGAGTGAGCATGATAGATCAAGAAATCTTTTTTAGAGGCATATGACACAGGAGTCTCTTACTGAAAATGGATAGTCTCAAAAAGGTGACATCGGCAAACACAACATACTTTCCCAACTCAGGAAAAAAACACTAATACCCCTTTTGAGATCAAGGGTATCCAAGGAAAAGACACTTAGAAAATCGAGGGTTAAGTTTTGAAATCTGAGAACGCACCTCATGGACAAAACAAGTACAACAAAAAATACGAGCAAACAAAGGAAACAGGGGTTGAGAGGGGTACAAAATAGAGTAAGGAATTTGACCATCCAATACAGAGGAAGGAATACGATTAATAAGGAAACATGCAGTAAATGCTGCATCAGCCCAAAACAATTTAGAAATTTTCATGTGAAATAAAATGGCACGAGCAATTTCCATCAAATGTCTATTTTTTCGTTCAGTGACCCCATTCTGTTGGGGAGTGTACACACATGAAGACTGGTGTATAATACCACGTTGTGCCATAAATGAAGTAAAAGAAGAGGAGAAAAACTCGGTGGCATTATCACTACATAAAACTTTGATGGTAATATTAAACTGATTTTGAACCTTAAAACAAAAAAATAGAGAAAATAGAGAACACTTCTGAACGATTTTTTATTAAATATAACCAAGTTGCACGAGAATAATCATCAACAGAAGTAACGAAATATTGAAAACCAATTTTAGACAATACTGGACAAGGACCCCAAATATCAAAATGAACAACATTAAAAAGGGACGCAGCCCGTTCAGTGACCCTTAAAGGATAAGACAGACGACAATGTTTAGCAAACTGACAGGACTCAGTTTAACCTAGACACAGAATTGATACTATGACATAACTGCTTCAAACTTTGTAAAGACAGATGACCCAAACGACAACGGAGATTCAAAGGGGACAAGGTCCTGGGACAAGCAACTGGGCTGGGAATCG
Organism: Ceratonia siliqua; assembly: GCA_034509205.1. Classification (NCBI taxonomy): domain Eukaryota; kingdom Viridiplantae; phylum Streptophyta; class Magnoliopsida; order Fabales; family Fabaceae; genus Ceratonia; species Ceratonia siliqua. The sequence goes on along the minus strand of JASKGM010000013.1, from coordinate 5,559,987 downwards.
AAGGAGGCGTGCACTCCAAGACATACAGATCATTTTACTTATGGCCTCTATCAATAATCTGTCTCGTCCCAAGATCCTGAAAAACACAATGGTCAAGGAAAAATGCAATACTTCAGTTTAAGGCTTTGGTGATTTTCTAACCAACATTAAATTGAATGGAAATTTGGATAAGTACAACATAGTGGATAAGGGTATGGAATATGTGGGGTAAGCAGTGTCACTAACAACAACAGGTGTGATGAAGCCATCGGCTAAGGTGACACGAGGTAGATGAGATACTGGGGAAAAGGAAGAAAGAATACCTATGTTTCCTGTCATGATCTGTGGCACCTGGCTCAATGACCCAGTCGCTCGGTGTAGGGCCTGTTTATTTGGGCTTACCAGATAATGTTTTTTCTCCTTCTCTTGCAAGAGGAAGGACTTTTTTTTAGGGTGAAGCTGTTTTGTGTTTGGATGCAATCATTAAGAAGGATTTTTGAAGTTGGGTGAACAATTTTGAATATAAAAGTTATTCTCTCTCTTTTTATTTTTTTCCTTATCAAGAAAAGTTACAATTTTTAACTTCTCCTTATGGGAAGTTTTCTCCATTTTCATTAACTTATCATTTTTCTATAAGTTCAAACAAACAGGTATATTTTTATCAAAATGCATTATTTTTTAAAAGAAGTAACTTATTCTCAGAGTAAGCCCAAACAAACAGGACCATAGAAGAAAGGCAGGCAGTGGAAATACCTGTCTAGGCAATATAGGCTGTATGAGATGAAGCAAATTGAGTGGCCTGATATTCTGTATAGCGGGCGAACTCATCTGCCGGCATAGGGACCATCTTAGTGTCACTCTCTGGCACAGTATCTTAAGCAATAGTGTTGGCAAATCGTTGTTGCTTGGCAAGAAGTTTTAGGCAGCTGCGCTTAAAATGCCCGGATTTCTTACAGTAATGACACACTATCCTGGTATTACCAGTATCACGTCTGCCACTTCGTTCACCTCTAGAAGCACCACGACCACCTCTCCCACTAGTACCCACAGAAGGAGAGGAATCACTGGGTCTAACCCCACTTTTAGAAGACTCCCTAGAAGTCCTAACAAGGCGAAAGTACATATTTTGTAATTTTAACTTATCAAACCCAATCAGAATTTGTGAGCGGGCAACATTGTAATCATCCCGTATACTAGTAAGAAAGAACATGATAGCTTACTGCTCTCTTTGCTCCCTCATTGCCCCCCACAACAGTAGTAATGGGCATCAAGATATTAAGCTCTTCGTACACTTTCTTGAATTGAGCGAAATTATCAGTCAAAGAGACCTCCTTCTGTTCTGCTCAATGGAACTCCTGAACCACATCATAGAGATGAGACATATCTTCTTTCCCTGAATATAGGGATCCTAAGTACTCCCAAAGGTCCTTGACTGTATCATAGCGGGTGGTGATATCGTCAATCCAAGCCTCTAAGGTTTGTCTGATCAACCCATACATATGTTTGTCCTCTCGGATTCACTTTTTCTTTGCTAACTCACCGCGTTATTAGTCAAATGATCCTCCGTCTCAACACCGTACATGAACATCTCCATTGAAGGTAATTACAAGGACCCTCTAACTTCTAGTCAGTAATTTTGGTGGGTGCAGGAATTAATTCAGGCACCAATTTTCGGGTTTCAACCTCTCCAGGAGGAGGTTGAGTAACATCAGAGTGTTCTTCAACCATTGAAAACTAGCTTCACACAAAACAAGTAAGTAGCACCCAAAGATATCAAAAATACTCAAAAAAAACGTACCAATAACGCCAAATTGCTCCAAAATCAGACTACCCAAGTGAGATAATACCAAAATCAAATTACCCAAGGTCAAATCACTCAAAAATCGGCCGAATCACTCAAAAATGGGCCACCCACAATGAAATACCCCCTGTTCACCGCTAAAAAAGACTGTTCGCCACCGTTCGTCCACCGAAAACGTGGTTCACCCGTCGAAAAACCACCAAGCAGCCACCACAACATAAGATCCGGCCAGACAACTTCCAAAAACGCAACCTACAGCGAGTCACTTCTCTGGATATACAAAGGCTGTATGCATGGATGTTTGTGGCTACCATTCTCTATTTTTTAATTTTTCTTCTAGTTCTAATGAAATATAAACCGCATAACCATGTTGTTTATCCTTGACCAGTTCGTTGCAGATTATTATTTTAGAACACAATCAGGAGGTAGAGAATGTGATAAGAAAATTAATAGTTACATCTCTTTAATAACATTCCTTCTTTTATCCAAAGAACCTAATTTAGGATTCATCACAGTTATGGTTTAATAATTGTTAGGTTTTCCTATTGAGATTTGGTTTAATCAAGATTTTTATGTTACTTTGTTGAGTGTCTCTTAGTCACGATTACTTGGGCTTTGGTTTGTGTTTTCTTGTCTCACTGGACATAGAAATATTCAGGTTTATGCAAATAGGTTAGGTTTTAGGTTTCTGTAGGATTAATTAACTCTTGAATTTAGTGGTAGTAGCCTCAACCTTCCATCTTCCCTTCTTCCTTCTCTTCTATGTAGTCTTGTTTCCCAAAGCTCCTTCTGGTTCCAGATCATCAACACTCGCATCTATACTTGAATTACACTTCTTTTGCGTGCTTGATACACAAATGCACTAAATTTAATAAACGGAAAGGAAGTACACAAAGAACGAGGAGGATAAATATCCTCCTTAAACATTTGGTGCTCTACGTATGGATGTTTCAAGGGAGTCTCTATTTCTGATATGCAGAAAGATTGGACAGCTTTGCTGCATTTTTTAGCTTCTTTGGTTTTCTCTTCTGTTTTTATTTTATTTTGGAGGATACCTTGTCTTCCCTCCTAGTGGTATTCTTCTCTGTTTTCTAATAAATTTTTTCCTTTTATCAAACGGAATCCTCCTTGCACAAGGAACTAAAATAATACTGCCTTTTAGGCATCTATAAGTTATGTGCAAGATTTTAATTATTATTAATAATCGCATGCCAGGATGCTTTAAAGAGTTATGCACAAGAAGCTAAGAATGAAACCATCAATAGGGGTGCCAGGAATGATCAAGGAAGAGGTGATTCTGTTGATTCAACTTCTTGGATTCACTGCTCACTTAATGCCTTCTTGTATCTCATTCCTTTTTCTGTTTTTTCTGTCTCTACTTTTAAAAAATTTCAGGTTCCAAGGAGCCACCTAATGGTGTTCTGCAATTACTTCCCACTCCAAATGTACTAATACATTACTGTCATTTGCTGAAAACTTCTTCACGTGCTAGTTTATTCCTTATATCATGTTGCTGCTTGAATTAATGTAAATTCTGCAACAGAAATCTAGAGGCGGTCATATTGATGAAGTCACCCACCATACAAGAAGCTCCACTGATGAAAGTGGAAAGCCATGTGAGCTCACATTTGGGAGTTACTGCCTATGGCGCCAAGAACATAGAGAAGAAATGAAAGATGTTATGATTAAAAAATTGAAAGACCAATTATTTGTGGCTAGAGCTTACTATCCTAGCATTGCAAAACTTCCAGCACAAGACAAGTTGTCTCGCCAACTGAAACAGAATATACAAGAACTGGAGCATATCCTTAGTGAATCTACTACAGATGCTGATCTTCCACCACAGTAAGCTACCTTACATGAATTTTCTGTTTTCCATTAGGTTAACTAGCAAAGTAGCATGCTGCTTGATCAGTTATTGGAATCTGATATTTTCACTTATCGATATTCCTCCTTGGAGTGAACTTTACATTCAATGATGTTACTTAATGAAAATTATAGATTGTTTTTTATTTTTAGTTTCTGCTTGCAGACCTGGCATTGGGTAGTTTTATTGAAATAAACTATTTTTCATGTTTTAAGAACCCATCAACAGTTAAATTAGTTTCTTTCTTAACATGAACTGTAAAATATATTAGACTTGTCAAGGACCATTTAATTCCAAAAGCTTAAATTGTTAGGAGAAGGTCAGGAATAGTTATAATATATATTTCTAGCACACTCCCTCACAAATAAGCCCATTATCCTTGAAGCATGAACAAATCACAAGCCCATCGTATCTTATGCTGAAATTCACGTTAATTGGGAGAATGGGAGGCAATAAGGATTGAACTCTTAATCACTTGGTCATGAAGGCTCTATAACATGTCAAGGGCAATTTTATCTCAAAAGTTTAAGCTGTTTGGAGAAGGCTCAAGATTGGTTTTATTAATATTTCTAACACATCCACTCATACAAAATCCTTTTGGGTTGAAGTGAGGAAAAAGCAAAAGCCCACCATATCTTGTGCTTTGTTTTTTTTTTACATACATGACCTGGGGAGTAGGAGTAGGGAAAGAGGAAGGGGTAGGGGTTGAACCCAAGTACATCAAGCTCACCTCAATCCTAAAGACTAAGGCTAGTATCATATGAGTTATCAGCTCGTTGGCTGCTGAAATTTAATTTAATTATAAAGAACATGGGCAATAAGGATCAAACTCCTTACCGCTTAATCACATAGGCTTTGATACCATGTTAGTGACCATTTCTTTCCAAAAGCTTAAGTTGTTAAGAGAATACTCAGGAATAATTTTGATATATATCTATAACAAGACTTGATGTTCCTATCCCATGTCCTATCATGTGGTGATCTTGCTATTCTGCGCTTGCCTCAACCATTTTAAAGCAACCAAAATGACTGGAAATATTCCTATTAATACTATTATATGATTATCTAATAACTTATGTTGCACCAAAGTTACACTAATTTTCAGCACTATTTATGGCTCCCTGGACAATTGTTGGGATAATGGGCTACTTGAAAAAAGCATGGGCTTATCCTTCTTTTTTTGTTTTTGTGAACCTTCTATCTTTTGGTTTAATTGTGGGAAAAACTAAATGAAGGAATGTTGTATTTCTCTTATCAATTACAATGAGTGGTACTGATTGTACACAGAGAAAATTGAAACTCCCTAAAGTCAACTGCTACATCAAAGGAAAGAATTTCTTTGATTCTGATGGAACACCTCCACTCACAACAGAAAGATAATAGGCCTGAAACTGAGAAATCACTGTTATATTGATAAAAAAGTACCCCAACAGCTTGAGTCTCAATAAAACAGTAGATACCACCCAGATATGACACAGAGCATAAACCACAAGTGCATACTCAATGCTGAAATCACAATAGAAAACAATAACCAAGAGTAACTAAAAGAAACAAGCACCAGAAAACCAAACCAGGATGAAGAATATGGAGAGCTAGCCACCGCAGTAACCTCATAGCGATATGGGAGCTAGGTCTCACCCATACACTTCCAAAATTCCCCTTCCCTCTCCTCCTGCTATTCCCCCAATAAGTATTAAGCCAGCTGCAGTTTATGGGCCACTTGTGAGAGCCCACCTTTGTTTTTTTGTCTCACATAAACCTCTTTATTGGGGGCCCATCATATTCCCTACCTAAAATCCATAATTTAAGGCATTTACATGATTACAGATAATTTACCAAAATTAGCATCCTAAACTAGCAAAATACACTCAGTCTTTCTACACTCCCCCTCAAATTGGTAAATGGAGATCTTACATTCCAAGCTTGGGAATAATGGCCTAAAACATGAGTGTTTAGTCCTTTTGTTAAAACATCTGCTACTTATCTTCCAGTTGGAACGTAAAGTGTGCATATCTAGCCACTGTCTAGTTTTTCTTTGATGAAATGTCTATCAATCTCAATGTGCGTCGTTCGATCATGTTGTACTAAATTGTGAGCAATACTTATTACTGATTTGTTGTCACAATATAACCTCATTGGCCCATTCCACCTGATATTTAGGTTTTCAAGAATGATCTTTAACCACAGTAGCTCACAAATAACTTGAACCATTGCTTTAAGTTCAACCTCTGCACTTGATCCGGCCACGACGTTCTGTTTCGTACTTCTCCATGTCACAAGATTGCCATCTAAGAATGTACAGTAACCTAATGTAGACCTTCTATCTGTAGGTGACCTTATATAGTCTGCATTAGTGTTTGCCTCGAGATCTAAGTTGGTATTTCTCTTGAATAAAATCCCTTTCCCTAGATTAGCTTTCAAATAATGAAGTATTCGGTAGGTTTCTTATAGGTATACTTCCCTGGGATCTTGCATAAACTGGTTTTTACACTTACCGAATAAGCAATATCTGGTTGTGTATGAGATAGGTAAGATAGCTTTCCAACTAGTCTCTGATATATCTCCCTATCAGCCGCAAGATCATCAATGGCCACTCTAAGTCAGTGGTTCGAGTTTATAGGGGTTCGTGCAGGTTTGCAAGCTAGTTTTCCTATTTCCCTTAGAATATATGTAACATACTTCTGTTGGGAAATAAAGATTCCCTGTTTTGATTGAGCTACCTCAATTCCCAGAAATATTTTAATCTCCCCAGCTCTTTTATTTCAAACTCCTTAATCAAACACTTCTTTAGTGCCTGTCTCTCCTTTTCTTCATTTCCTGTTATGATTATGTCGTCAACATATACCAGCAAAAATGTGACTCTGTTACAACCGCATCTTGGTGATGTGGGACTACCCAGCATCTAGGCCAATGGGACCCTAACAATCCGTCCCGCTTTACCACCGACGTCCACAAGGGTGGTAACTTCGTGGATCCTACATCAGGTAGCAGCCCTCGAACTACGCTTTACGAACATGTTACAATCACTTTGATACCATTGTTACAACCACCTCCACACTTTAGGTAGAACTCACCACAAAAGCTAGCTCATGGGGTGACGGTGCCCAAGGGGTTGTAAACTCCCAACATGCCCAATATCTAGGCGATGTGGGACTGCACAGCATCTAGGCCAATGGGACCCTAACAGACTCCCCCTGTCTCTAGGTGTTTAATAAAATGTCTATGGTCCCCCTGACTTTGTCTATACCCCATAGAAAGCATTACCTTGGCAAATTGTTCAAACATGCCCTTGGTAATTGCTTAAGGCCATAAAGAGCTTTCTTTAGTCTACGCACTTTATTGTTTGCCATATTCTCATTAGAACCAAGAGGAATACTCATGTATATCTCTTTTTCCAAGTCACCATGCAAGAATGCATTTTTAACATCAAACAGTTACAACTCCTTTCCAAAGTGGGCTATCAAAGACAAGAGTACCCTTACAGTGTTCAATTTCGCAACTGGGGCAAAGTTTTCTTGATAGTCTACTCTATATTTGTGTGTAGCCTATTGCTATTAGCCTCGCCTTATATCTCTCTAAGGACCTATCGGCTATTTATACTTTAAGGTGAACACCCAGTTGCATCCAACCGGTTTTTTTCCACTTGGCAAGTCAACAAGTTCCCAAGTTTTGTTCTTTATAGTGCATCCATTTCATCTCTCATAGCTTTCCTCCATTCTTCATCGGACAACTCCTCGAATAGGGTGTTAGGTATGGAGATAGGCTGGTGAGAAAGGTCTCATGGGATGCTGAATTTTTTTGGAAGGAAACAGAATAATATAAAGGATATAAAAAATCCTTATCTTCAACAGATTTAGACTCCCCTTAAAGATAAGGTTTGGAAAAATATGTTTTCCTTTCAGCAAAGGTTACATCGGCAAAGACATGAAACTTTCTAGTAGGTGGATGATAGCACTTACATCCCCTATAAGTTGGTGAATATCCTACAAAAATGCATTTGATAGCTCAAGGCTCAAGTTTCCCTTTCTATGAACATGAACATATGAGGTAGAACGAATATGCTAGGTACAAGATTATTTGTGGTTCTTACATCGGGATAAAATTTAGAGAGCGAATCCATAAGACTTGTTGAGTCTAGGACTCATGATGGCAATTTGTTTATCATGTATGCAAATGTTAGAACAGCTTCCCCCAATAAGTTTTTGGTACATTTTGATGAAAAAAAATGCTCTGGTAGTGTTTAAAATATGTCCATTTTTCCTTTTGCTATCCTTTTTTGTTGTGGGGCACTAATGCAGGACGACTCATGAATGATTCCTTCCTTTTGAAAATATGGAGATAGAATTTGATTAAAGTAATCCCATGCATTATCTGACCGAGAACTTTTGTTTTTGATACCAAACTAATTTTGTACCGTGGAATGGAAATTAAGTAGGACATGACTCACATTAGATTTGTTTTTTAACAAAACTATCCAAGTAACTCTTGTGCAATCATCTATAAATGAAATAAACCATCGAGAACCAGATATATTGGGAATTGGAGAAAGACCCCAAATATCACTGTGAATAAAATAAAAAAGAATAGAAGTCATTTTATTGATGATAGGAATAGAGACACGAGTATGTTTTGCAAATTCACACACATCATAATGAAAGCTTTTCATATCTATCCCTTTGAACAATGACAAAAACATAACCCTAAGAGCTGTAAATGACAAATGACCTTAACGAAAATGATGACGCTGATAGACCTCCCAGAAGATTTAACTACAGTAGGCGCAAGAAGCAACAAGAGCAGGTAAGCCTCTTACCTTGTGTCGTCTATTCTGTTTGTGTGTGTTGTTGTCGTTTTGTGACTTTAGCTGCCATTTAGTTTAATGCTTCTTGGTCCCGTTTTAGTATAGTGGTCGAGCTTAGTGTGGGTATCTGAATATTTTGGTGGTTTAAAGAGCAGAGGACCTCTCGAACGTCCTCACTATCTGCATATTACTGTTCCATTCGTTTTTTCTATAGCTGGTTGGTTCTGGAGGGTGTTTCGCCCTTAAGTTCTCTTTCAATATATTGCTCTATTTCCTGTGTGGTGTTCTGGTTTTGGGTTACTGGTTTGCTAGCTTATTTTGTTGTGATTTGGGTTCATAACAAAAGTGGTATCAAAGCGGTGGAAAGGGGACCATGGCCAGAAAATAAGATGGAGGAGAAGCTCAGTGTGGTAGAGGATCAAATAGGCTCAGTGAAAGAGACGATTCAACATCAATTTGAGGTTGTCAAGGGTGATTTGCATAAATTCATTGTTCCGGAATGCAACTTGGCACTATTACTGATTACGATTGATCAAATGATGCCAGTCATGAGTCTCCTACCCCTGTATCGAGCTCGTGTACTGAGGTCCACATCCGAGTGGGTCGAACCCTCCCTACAACGAAAATGGGGTGCTAGGAGGTCGAGTGGAAATTCCGACAAGGTGCTTGGAGATTCCGGTGTTTGATGGTGAGAACCCGATGGCTAGATTTTTAGGGTGGAGCGATTTTTCACATAGAACCGGATGACTGAAACCAAAAAAATGGAGGTAGCCGTGGAATGACGGGAGATGTCCGATGAGGAGTTTGATGGAGTTACATACCCTGGTGAGAGAGAGGTTTAGGGCCTCGCAAGAAGGATCCATTGTGAGCAATTTTTAGCTTATGAAACAGGATGATACAGTTAGGGAGTATTAGAGAGAAAGTTTGAGTTGCTGGCAGCACCCCTGAGTGGAATACCAGAGCAAGTGTTGGAAGGGAATTTTTTAAATGGATTAAAGCTCGTCTTTAAGGCTGAAGTTTGGATGATGCAACCTTGTGGATTAAATCAAATTATGGAGTTGGCACGATGGATTAAAGAGAAAAATTAGGCGTTGAAACCATCCCGGATAACCACCATAAGCCCGAGAGGAAGAAGTACCGTACCCAACTCTCAATTACCACAAAGCACTGCTTTACTTGTCACTACCCGAGCACCCACCCAGGATAAGGACCTTTACCATCGGACTAAAATGCCTTTCTAAAGACTCAGATTCTGAGATGAAGGCGAAAAGAGACAGGGATCTGTTATAGGTGTGAGGAAAAATATCACTTAGGTCATCAATGCAAGAACAAAGAATTATAGGTGTTGGTGGTGGATGTCAATACGTTTAAGGAATCAAAAGGTGAACAAAATGGAGAGCAACACGAGGAAGTTGGGTCTCACTGATGCCAAGGCCATGAAGTTGAAGTGTCGAGCGGGGCAACATGAAGTAATAGTCCTTATTGATTGTGGTGCCACCCACAATTTCATATCCACTAACTTGATGAAGAAGCTGGGCTTACCCTTGGAGTCCACGACTAGTTATGCATTATTAATGGGGACTGGGCTATCTGTGAAGAGTAAGGGAATTTGTAAGGGGTTGGTATTATCTTTACAGGAGGTGGAGATTGTAGAAGATTTCTTGCCCCTCAAACTTGGCATCTCATATATTATTTTGGGAATGCAATGGTTAAGGACTCTGGGAAGGATGCATGTGGATTAGCAAACTCGAACTATGCAATTCAAGTTTGGGGGAATTGATGTCACATTGTAGGGGGACCCGAGCTTAGCGAGTCTAAAGTATCATTTTAGGCCATGATGAAGGCTTCAACAGGAAGGAGAAGCGGTACTTGTTGAGTTAAGTAATCTAACGGTTGAGGATGAGAGTAAACAGAGAGAGCCTCCCCTGGAATTGCAGGGAGTGTTACTGGAATATTCAGATGTTTTCTAGCTTCCCAATGGCCATCCACCTATTCGCAACCGAGACCATGCGATAATGTTGCAAGAGGGCACTTCTCCAGTAAATGTGTGTCCTTACAGGTATCCGCAAGTGCAAAAGGACGAGATTGGCATGTTAGTCAGAGAAATGCTAAACGCCAGTATAATACAGAGTAGCACTAGCATGTTTTCAATTCCAGTTCTTTTAGTCCACAAAAAGGATGAAAGTTGGCATTTTTGTGTGGATTACAGCTCCCTTAACAATGTGACGGCCAATTTCCTATACCGGTAATTGATGAATTGCTTGATGAACTCCATGGAGCAACAATATTCTCCAAGATAGATTTAAAATCTGGGTATCACCAAATTAGAATGAAGACCTGTGATATTCCCAAGACAGCTTTCCGCGCACACTAGGGTCACTATGAGTTCTTAGTGATGCCTTATAGGCCAACTAATGTTTCAACATTTCAGGCCTTGATGAATGAGGTCTTCAAACCTTTCATGTGGAAGTGTGTATTGGTCTTTTTAGACGACATAGTGCAACCATGGGGAACATAAGCATGCTTACAGGTGATACTGGGATTATTAAGTCGGCATCAACTATTTGCTAATGAGAAAAAGTTTGAGTTTGGGCAAGTTAGATTGGAATATTTTTGCCACATATTTTTTGTAAAGGGAGTGGTGACTGATAAGAGTAAGGTGGTAGCTATGCTAGATTGGCCGACCCCGACAAGCTTACCAAAACTTCGTGGGTTTTTGGGGCTTACTGAGTACTGTCGAAAATTCGTTGTGGGATATAGTAAAGTCGATTGGCCTTTAATCAACCAGCTCAAGAAGGATAATTTTGGGTGGAATCTTGAGGCAGAAATGGCATTTCAAAAGTTGAAGGAAGCAGTGGCCACAACCCCTGTGTTGTCCCTACCAAATTTCTCTCAACCTTTTGTGATTGAGACAGATGCTTTGAGGTATGGTTTAGGAGCTATTCTCATGCAAAACAAGCGCCCATAGCCTTTTACAGCCATACACTTCCAACTCAAGCTCAGTTAAAGTTTGTTTATGAAAGAGAGTTAATGGCAATAGTGTTCGCGATCCAAAAATGGCGACCCTATTTACTTGGAGAAGATTCACAGTCCGCACCGACCAACGAAGTCTCAAGTTTTTTTTAGAGCAGTGCTCAATGAGTACCGAACACCAAAAATGGTTGTCCGAACTCTTGGGGTACGATTTTGATATCCATTTCCAACCGAGGCTTGAAAATAAAGCCGCTGATGCTATGTCCCGAAAGACCCCTGTTCCCACTTTGCAATTGTTGAGTGTTCCAGAACCTTAGGATATTTCAGAGATGCAGCAACATGTTTATGATGATTCGAATATGAATTTGATTAAACAAGCCATAATTAACGGGTCTGGCCAATCAGCAACATTTACCATGGAAAGAGGACACCTATTCAAGGGTCCAATGGTGATACCTCGGGGATCACCAATCAGTCGATCCCTACTCCAGGCTTTTCATGATAGCCCTGTTTGGGGGGGGGGGGGGGGGCCATTCCGAAGTTCACCAAACTTATCATAGGCTTGCAGCACAGTGGTTTTGGGTGAGCATGAGAAAGAATGTTGTAGAGTACATTGCTCAATGTGAAACCTATCAGCGAAATAAACATTTGGCTCTCTCCCCAGCCGGTCTATTGCAGCCTTTGCCCATTCCGGATCAGATTTGGGAGGATTTGACCATGGATTTCATAGAAGGACTACCCAAATCCGTGAGGTATGACTCAATCCTAATGGTGGTGGATCAAATTAAGTATGCACAATCCCAGTGGTGGTGGATCGAAGTAAGTATGCGCATTTCATTTCTCTTCATCATCCATATACTGCACAAACTATGGCTGCTGTTTTCACTAGAGAAGTGGTGAAATTGCATGGTATTCTTCGTTCTATTGTTTCTGATCATGACAAAAATTTCCTAAGTGTGTTTTGGGCTGAACTTTTCAAGTTGCAAGGAATGTTATTAAAAAGGAGCATAGCCTATTACCCTCAGACAGACGAGCAAACTGAAGTTGTGAATCGCTGTCTTGAATCCTATTTACATTGCTTTATCACAGGCAAGCTATTCCAATGGCATAGATGGCTATCCTAGGTAAAGGTTTGGTATAATACCTCTTTTCACACAGCGGCACTGTTCCGATTGGTGTATGGGAGGAACCCCCCTCCCTTAATTCGATATGGTGCAATTTCAACCTTAGTATCATCTGTAGAACAGCAATTCGAGGACCGGGATGCCACCCTAGATGACTTAAAGTTCCATCTACTTAAGGCTAGCAGAAGATGAAAAATGTTGCTGATGGTAAACGAAGGGATGTGCATTATGATTGGGAGACCTTGTTCTGATCAAAATCTGACCCTACAGGCAAAAATCAGTGGCAAAAAGAAGGAATTAAAAACTGTCTCCCAGGTTTTTTGAGCCATACCAAATTTTACAACGTGTTGGCAAGGTAGCTTACAAGTTGTAGCTGCCCGAAACAGCAAATATTCGCTTAGTTTTCCATGTTTCTCAACTCCGCAAGGCCAAGGGTTTCACTCAACTGTCTCAACAATTACCTAGCAATCTATCTACTGATTGGGCGATGATTATGGAACCAAAAACAATGTTGGGAATCAGGCCTAATGCCACGGGATCCACCGTTGCCCCTAATATTCTCATTAAGTGGTGTGAACTTCCAACTTGTGATGCCACTTGGGAGGCCTAAGAGATTGTCCGCTCACAATTTCCTACCTTTCCCCTTGAGGACAAGGTGAATCTTTGGGCGGCGGATAATGATAGACCTCCTGTAAGATTTACCTACAGCAGAGGCAGGAAGCAACAAGAACAGGGAAGCTTCTGATCCTTGTTGTGTCGTCTATTCTGTTTGTGTGTGCTGCTGTCGTTTTGTGTTTTGTTTTAGCTGCTGCCATTTTAGTTGTGTTTGGGGACCCAGCCGTTTTAGTTGTATTTGGGGACCTAGTCATTTTGTGGCTTTAGCTGTCGTTTAGTTCAATGCTTCCTGGTCCTGTTTTAGTGTAGTGGTCGAGCCCTAGTTTCGGTATTTGAATATTTTGGTGGTTTGGAAAGCAAAGGACCTCTCGAACGTCTTCGCAATCTACGTATTACTGTTCCATTCGTTTATGTAGCTAGTTGGTTTTGGAGGGTGTTTCTCCCTTTTCTCTATCAATATATCACTTTATTTATTGTGTGGCGTTCTGGTTTTGGGTTACTGGTTTGCTGGTTTATTATGTTGTGATCTGGGTCCATAACAAACACCAAACAGCATCTTTATTGAAAGGTGATAAAAATGGCAAAGATGAACTGTTATTGATAATAGTTGCTTTATTTGGCGCCTTTACGTAGTAAAGCCTATCCTTTTCTTTAGCAAGTCCTAATCCTCCTCCCCAAACTTTAGTCCTGAAATTCACAATAAGAGGGATAGAAGATCACGTGACATTTCATATGTTTTGTCAATTTTTGGATTGAAAAAAGATTAGTGGATAATTTTGGAACATGGAGAACATTTTTCAAAATAAACGATGGGGTAATTTCTATGTCTGCTATTCCTGCTACAGTTGTAAGCGAACCATCAGCAACAGTAATCTTTTTATTGCTTGGAAAAGGTGTATAGGTACTAAACTGAGTTGAAGAATGGGTCATGTGATTAGTGGCACCAGAGTCTATGACCCACAAGTCTAAAAAAGGTGTTTGTGAGGCATTAAATCCAATGGAAGAATAAGTATTAACTGAGAGTGCCAATGAACACGCACCAAATGGTTTTTCAAACGGACCCAACAAACATATTAAGTTTTCCATTTCTTCACTGTTTAGACCACCAAGTTCTTGCTCTTCTCTTGACTGCCTTGGGTTGTCACTTGCCATATGGGCCTGTCCTTGATCCTTTTGTTGTCCTTCCTTGTAGCCCCATTCTCAACTTGAAGTGGGTTTTTTTCCATGCAATTTCCAACAACGATCTTTGGTATGTCATGGCTTTTTGCAGTAGGTACACCAGAGATTGTCTCTGTTGTCTCAGTATTACCTTCTTTTCCCCAATTCTGTCTTTATATAGTCTGAAGCTTGCGACTGCTGGTCTGTTGCAGAATTTCATGTGCCGTCTCCAATGGAAATCAAGGCTGAAGCTTCCACAGTTTGTTGTTCAAGCATCACACTCCTTCTGCTTTCTTCAGCTCAGATGATTGAAATTGTTTCATTCAAATAAGGGACTTCATCTTTTCCTAGATTTTGAATCTGAACTTGATCAAATTTAGGATTCAAACCAGTAAGAAAGTCATAGACCCTATCTTTCTCAATAAATTCCTTCACCACAGCAGCACAGTCACTACACTTTAATTCAATAACTGAGGAATAATCTAATTCTTGCCACTGACTTTTCAAGGTATTGGCATATTCAGTTACTAACTTGCCTCCTTGTTTTGTGGACCCGTTTTTCACTTTGATCTCTTATACTTGCACAGCATCTCGAACCTTGGAATATGTCTGATGAACAACTTCCCAAATCTCCTATGCAATTGGTAAAAACATACAAGTATCACTAATTTCGGGCATCATAGAATTCCACAGCCACGGCATAATCAAGGAGTCTTCTTCATCCCATGCTTCGAACCTTGGTTCACCCCTCTTTGGACCTTTTCCCAACAAGTGCTCAGCTTTCCTTTTCCCTCTAAAAGGGTTTTCACCAGCTATGACCATTTGAGATAATTCTTTCCGTTTAAGACAATAAGCAGCTTGAATGTTTTGGAGTTCTCCCAAGGCATGACTAGGCTGGATTTCTTCTGAATGAGGGGTTGAGATTGTTTCAGATTGATGGGTCGAAGTTGCTTCAGACATTCCTTTCTCCTGGCTATTAAGGCTAGGGTGAGATATTCGGATATGAAGGCCCAAAAATTGGCTATGAAGGCCGGAAAATGGCTATGAATGGCTATGAGGGCTGAGGGATGGCTCTGATACCATGTGGAAAAAACTGAACGAAGGAATATTGTATTTCTCTTATCAATTACAATGAGTAGTACTAATTATATACAGAGATAATTGGGAACTCCCTAAAGTCAACTCCTACATCAGAGGAAAGAATTCCTTTGATTCCCTACCTAAAAAATCCCATAATTTAAGGGATTTATATGATTACATATAATTTATCAAAATTAGCATCCTAAACTAGGAAACTACACACGGTTTTTCCCCATTAATATGTCCTTTCTTTTGTTTTACCTCAAACCTGAAACTGTGATCATTTGCTGTGATCATTTCCTTTCAGGACTGACTGCAACTGTCTTTTTTTTTTTTCTCCTTTTATTATTATTTTTTTGTTTGGAATGCTATAAGATTACAAGAAATTTCACATGGCAGTCACAATTATGTTGTCAGGATCGAGAAGAAGCTACAGAAGATGGACATTGTAATAGCCAGAGCTAAATCATTCCCTGTGGATTGCAATAATGTTGACAAGAAATTGAGACAAATATTTGATTTGACTGAGGATGAAGCTGACTTCCACATGAAACAGAGTGCATTCCTCTATAAACTTACTGTTCAGACCATGCCAAAGGGTCTCCACTGCCTGTCACTGAAACTAACTGTAGAATATTTCAAATCTCCACACGATAAGGAGGCAGAAGCAGAAAAATTTGTGGATTCTTCATTACATCACTATGTTATTTTCTCTAATAATGTGCTTGCAGCTTCAGTAGTTATCAACTCCACTGTAACGCATGCAAAAGTATGTTATGATTATTCCCATGCACCAGTGAGTTGTAGAGGTTATATTTTAGCAGTTATAATAATTTCATTTTATTGTTGCTGTGCAATATTTCAGGAAAGTCGAAATCAGGTTTTTCATGTATTGACAGATGGACAAAATTATTATGCAATGAAGTTGTGGTTCTTGAAGAACAACTATAAGGAAGCTGCTGTTCAGGTGTTTAATGTTGAGCATCTTGACCTGGACAACGACAGAAAGAAAACTCCAGTGAATATGTCCTTGCCTGAGGAGTTCCGTGTTTCATTTCAGAGTTTTGATAATCCATCTATGAGCCAAACTAGAACAGAATACATTTCAATTTTTTCTCATTCACACTATTTACTTCCTGATATATTTAGCAATTTGAAGAAAATAGTGGTTCTGGATGACGACGTTGTTGTCCAGCAAGACTTGTCATCCCTCTGGACCCTAAGCATGGAGGGGAAAGTTAATGGTGCAGTGCAATTTTGCTCAGTAAGGCTGGGTCAGCTGAAAAGTTATCTGGGTGAGAAAGGTTTCAATCAGAATTCCTGTGCCTGGATGTCTGGGATGAACATAATTGACCTAGTGAGGTGGAGAGAACTCGGTCTTACTCAAACTTACAGAACATTGATAAAAGAGGTGAGCACCATTGCTTTGTGGCTAAGTTCATCAGGAGTGAAATGCAGTATTTTCTGATAATTATTAATTGAACTTGTATATTTATTTCGCCTCACCCTCCCTGTGGGTTTTTCTTTTCAGACATTATATTTAATCATCAGGCCCATTGATATATGTAGAATAATTCTTGAGCCATTTACATTTTCTGACTCTTGTCCATATTTATAATGTAGTTGAGTATGCAAGAAGGATCCATGAAAGCTATTGCATGGCGTGCAAGCTTGCTCACCTTTGAGGATAAAATATACCCACTCGATGATTCGTGGGTTCTGTCAGGACTGGGTCATGACTACATAATTGATACCCAAGCCATCAGGAGAGCTGCTGTGCTGCACTATAATGGGAATATGAAACCTTGGCTCGATATGGGAATTCCAAAGTATAGGAGTTATTGGAAGAAGTTTCTAAACAATGAAGATCGGTTCTTGAGTGAGTGCAATGTAAATTCTTAATAAGCTTGTACTGTGTATAAGCTTGGAAGTTCCGGAAATTGTAGGGATGAGCTCTCAAGAAGCAACAAGAGGATGCCTGTGCTCTGTGTGCTCAGAATTTTACAAGCTAGCTTTCAAAGGGGTGTTCTGGAAGAAGTTATAGTGTTGATGAGCTTAACATACTGGTTTTAAATTTTATCAGTCAATAAGGAACCTCGAAACTTTACTGCATTTCTGGCAAATCACAAAGAAGTCTGAGTACCCTCGCAGTTTTAAGATAGCTAATGGGTGTAGAGTTTTATCTGATCCACTATGCAGGTGGACAGTATGAAGAGTTATACATGAGCAAGTCAGTGGTCGGTAAAATAACTCAATGTAAAGATGGTGCAATTAATTGTTTGTTCCGAGAAGATTTTATTGTTTCACAAGATGTAATTTTTTTCCTATCTAAGAAAGAGTGGTACTATGGCTCCTAGAGTAACTTATTCTGTTCTTGGAGTCATAATTTTTTATCAAAGATGTTATTTGATATTAGAATGCTTCATATAGTAAAAGTTTAGCAGAAGCAGGTCTTTTGCAGTTTACTTTTGTTTCTTGTATTAGTCAAGTTGCTTTTTCATCATAGCGGAAGTAGAGGCCGGAGGCCCTCGTCACTTGCTTCCTCTACATACTTCGCTGCTGAGTGGTTTAACATTGAGCCAAGTCGCTGATTAAGGAGTATAAAATGCAGTGAGCCAAAAGTTACAAGGGCTAGAGGGAAGAATTCTTTGCGTATGTAATTAACTGAAGCAATTAGAGTTTGACATGTAATATGTTAGAGAAATTTTGTTATACAAAAGTTGCTAATAATATACGGAGTGGTAAGGCCTAGTAATTGTTTCGGTATATTGACGGAATGCGCACATTAATTTCCAGTAGAAGGGTGATAGCAGTACATGTATTCTCATCGAGAGAGGTCCCAGATGTTCTAAATTTGGGACGCACAGAAATATTGCAATGCTTCCCATTCCCACAGCAATGGGGGTTTATTATTGACTATCAGAGCTGCTAGAAAAAATGTCATGCGTTTCCCAATTGTGCGATGTCTAGGTTGAGAGGTGATTAAAGTCATCCCAATACTAAAAAATTTTTTGATAGACTTGGTCTACAAAAATGCACACAGCAGGTCACACATATACATGTTTGTTTAATGTGAGTTCCACTTCTGAGGTGTGTACTATCTATCCTATATTTATGTGCCCTAAACTCTATCCATTTACAGCCCCCCACCCCCTGGACGTCCTAATTTTTTTTCAATTTTTTTATTTTTAATTAAATAATATCTTAATATTTAATATTATTCATAAATATTTAATTATCTAAAAAATGAATCAAGAAGATAAATATTTTAGTACTCTCTTCTTATTTTTTATTTGACGTTTAAAGATAAGTTTATAAATAAGGAAGAGATATGCTAAGAAAAAAAATTATATAAATAAATTAGTCGAGAGATTTTTAAAAAACAAAATTAATTAATACATTAAAGATAATAATAAATAAAGATAAAATTAAAAAATAATAATTAATACTTCATTAATAATGTAAAACGATAAATAAATTAAAATAAATTACAATTTTAAAAACAATTATTATTTTAAAAAATATTTTTTAGAATGAATTTTAACCTAGAACCTTTTTTTTTTGTGATTTTACTATGAAACTTTCAAGGTCGGTCTTTCAATTTAGAAGTTTTATTATTTTAGTCATATAGAAAGCGAAACAATTCATAATATATACAAATATTTAAGATATAGATAAACATCTGAAAGTGTCCCAATCAAGATTTTTAGAGAGGTTTGATCTTAATAAAAGTATGAGATTGAAAAATTCTTCCTAATTTTTTATTTTGAGAAAAATATTTTTTCTTTAAAAACTTTAATTTCTAGTTTTGGTTATGCTTCAAAGCAAAGCTCCAATTTATTGCTTCTCCCTCCCAATAAAAAGAAATAGATTCTACTCAGTTTTTATGTCTTGTATTTCCGATTTGTGTAGTAACTGCCTAACTGGGTTGGGAAGGGATTAATGTCACTGGGTCTGTGAATACGAGGAATGTAAATGGGTATAGGTCTAGTGAATAGTGAATACCCACCCCATCAACTTGGATGCATACCTGAATTTAAAAATAAACGAATAAATGCATATTAATAGATATAGATACAGGAATGGAAAAAACTTACTCGGATATAGGTATAGATAAATGTGATAAAAGATACCATCAATTAACTTCTTTTTCTATTAAGATGTTCAATATGGACACAAGTTATTTGGTGTGAGCATGGGTGAAAATATTGCACAGATCTGACTTCGTTAATCGAATTTGGGTATAGAGGAAGCAACTATTCGAAGCAACTATTCGAAGCAACTATTGACTCGTACCCGACCTATTTACATCCCGAGTTAACACCAACCAACACCGCATATCCAAATGAGTATTGCACAATTGTGTGTGTTCGCAGGGACCAGTGTTCGACGCAAGATTTGTGATAACAAAATCTCCATAATTTCTTCGGGAAAATCTAAGTTACCCTTAACAGTAGACATTAGCATACTTTTTTTTATCTTTTTTTTATTAATTAATACATTTTTTTAATTTTTTTTAAATTTTTAAAAGATTTATGCAATAACAAAATCTCCATAATTTCTTTGAGAAAATCTAAGTTACCCTTAACAGTAGACACTAGCATAATTTTTTTTATCTCTTTTTTTTATTAATTAATTATTTTTTATGTTATATATTTTTTAAAATTTTTTACTTATAAAGAATCAATTTTAAAAAATTATAAATAAACCATATAAAAAGTGTAAAAATATTTTTTAAAATTTTTAAATATATATAACTTAAAAAATAATTAATTAATATTTAAAATTTAAAATTTAAAATTAAAATTAAAATTAAATTAAAACTAAAGAAATAAAAAATAAGGACAAAAATAAGTGTGCCAGCTGCCAACCCCATTTAGGTCGATCCCATAGCAACCCCGATTTCTTTGTTAAATCATTACTTCATTAAGTATCAGGGTATGCCGAATTGGGATTTGGGGGAGTTTTTTTTTATTTTTAAAATTATAAATTTTAGTTTTTTAATTTTTGTTATAATTTTTATTTTAAGAAATAAGTTAAAAAAATTTAAAAAAAATTGAAAAAATAAAAAAAGAATCAAAAGCTTTCTTTTTTTTTTAGTTTTCTTATTATGTTTTTTGAATTATTTTTTTATTAATGTTTTATGTAAAAAATTTTAATACTTTTTAATTTTTTTCAAATTTTGTTTAATTTTTTTAATTTATTTCGTAAAATAAAAAAACTTAAAATTTAAATTTAAAAAAATAAAAATGCTACTTTGAACTTTGCTAGCATAAAAATGGCCCTAAAGATCTGGATATTGCTTTTTTTTGGTGTTTTGCTTTTGGTGCTTTCTAAGCGTGGTGTTTTTTTAATAAAAGAATAAAAAAAATTCAAAAAAATTATTTTAATTTGGAACACAATTCTTCAAATAAAAAGTTTAAAGAATATGTAAAAAAAAATTTCAAACATGAAAAAGAGAATAATTAAAATAAATAAATAAAAATAAAATAAAACAACTCCCTGTAGTACTTAGAAAGCACCTTTGATTTTTCCTTTGGTCTTTGACCCCTTTCTTCCATCAAAAGATCTGGATATTGCATGTAGGAATTTCTGCTCAAAATTGGCAAAAAAAAAATCATAGCGGAAATTACAGATGACATGTTCAATTTCCCTGGCCCATCTAACTACTGCGTGTGACAAATATTTGCTCTGAAGTATCAAGTTTGATTGTTTAACTGGCAAAGAAAAGTTCGACTGTTCTAAGCATGATGCAAATAAATATTGCAAAAAAAAAAAAGAAGATAATAATGCCAGCGGAAGCTGGGAAGAGATTAGTTATGATGGGTAATGGCAGTGCTGTTGTGAAAGGGAGGTCTCCAAGCAGAAGCAGTGAGCAAGCAAAGGTCTTTCCAACCAAGTTTGAGGGTGCCATTGTCCTCCACCAAGGTATAGCCGTCAGATGGAAACATGCCAAGCAGTAGGCTGGCCTGTGTGGCTGCATTACCAGCGAGAGAGATGCCTCTGAATCCACACTGCTGAAGCTTTTCCCTCCAGTTGTGGAACTTTAGCTCTCCGGTCCTTGATGGACCCCCAACGGCCAGCACGTTACGAATCTCCCTGGACAGAAGTTGCTGCTCCACCACATGTCTCTCCTCACTTTCCTCCCCATAGCTAGACCCAAGGGAATCGAATAGTGCTGAGTAGTAGTGTATGGCTTCCACAAACCTTCCCAAGAAAGAACCCGCGTGACTCAGGTCCTGCTCTACCACCGTCACTACCTTAGGTGCCAGCCTGCATAATAGGTCCAATCCAGAAGCCCATGCAATGCAAAATCAGAAATTATTTACCGAGTACAGTGTTTTTAATAATCATGTACATATTTTCTAAGGAGTCATGAGTTAACCATATTGTTCAAAACAAAAATTTTCAAAGAAACAAAAAGGGCAGACAGAGTAATAAAGGTGAAAATTTTTATGAATTCAAAAGTGCAATTTCAAATGTACCCTGGCTCTGGATCGGTAAATTATAGGTGTAAGAAAGAAAATGAGTAACAGGCAAGCACGGACCTCTGCAAAAGCCACAGCGTATTTGTATCGGAGCCGGTGACATCATAAAGGGAATGTTGCAGCCAGTGGACCGCTACAGCTTCCGTCTTGCTCACATTGAGCCTCTCTGGGTCCAGGTTCCCCACTTTGTCAGCCACCGGAAAGAACTCAAAGGGAAGTCCCAGTTTATTTGCAAAGTCAGACAAACGCTTGCCTGTAGCCTCCAGAGCCTCCATGGACGTGCCAAGCCCTGTGAGTCTCACGTAAGGGGGTCCACCGGCTCTTGAAGCCAGAATGTGAAAGAGGCCAGGCCACTGCAACCCCTGCATTATATCTAGATCTATGATGTGCACCCTCTTCTCCCTCTCAAATGCTTCCTGTATAGCTTGGTTTGCAGTGAAGTGCGAGAACTTCACGAATGGACTAATGCCATTGAAGACCTGGAAAGCCGAAACCATCTTCTGGTTATGAGGCACCGTTGGCAGAGTAGCATATATTCCCAAGCACGAGCTCACCAGCCTTGCCGATATGGCTTCTGAGAAGTAAGCTGCCACCCGCTGTGCAGACGTACCGAACGGCGTGGAAAGTTGCGAAATCTCTAGCAACATCTTATTAGCTTCTTCCAAGTTGTCAGCTGACACAGCCTCCGCACACTGAAGGAGCAAAGTGAGGAGGTGTAAACCCTCTTCATCTCTCTTCCGTTGCCGCATCTCCTCTTTCTTCTTTCTTGTTAGGATGATTTCTGCAGCCGTAGTCGTTGTTGCTGCTCGATTATCAGAAGGGGAAGAGCCTTCCTCTTGTTGATGATTCTCATGTTGCTGCTTCTCATGAAATTGCTGCTCTTGTGGTGGCGAATAACCTTGACGATTTGATGATGATAGTGGAGATGGCGGTACAGTAACCACTGAAGGGTTGCCCCCTTCGTGGGTTAGGGCAGTGGTTGGAGGCACTCCCCAATTCGAGTACATCTGATTCATAACAGCAGGAGAACCTTCAACGGTTGAACTTGGAAAATGCAAATTGGGTACAACGTCATCCATCCGATAGAACTTCAACCCGGAAGAAGGCCCCTCTTGCTGACTGAAGGGTCTCTGGTTCAAACTCACGGCCACCACAGGCAGCCCTTCCGTCCTTTTCCTCTCTGCATAGTTTGGGACAGGATCACTCGTCGACGTGAGCAGGCGCAGCCTGTATTCAAGAACGACAGCGAGGTTGGGGTTGCAAGGATAGATTATCTCCCTCACGTTGTTGATGAGCTGAGGGATGGAGACAGTGGTGGAGCTATGGATGAGATCCTTCAAGATGCCGTCGATCCAGGCTGTGGCTGAGGTGTCTTCCATAGAAGGAGGAGGACGACCGATATCGGTAATTGCCGCAGAAGCAACAACGTCTACAGTGGCACCACTGCCATTCCTGGTATTATCTCGATTTCTTTCAGATGGAAACAGTGGCAAACCCGAGAATCCACAGACTGCAGGCGCAGGGTTCTGGCTTTGGATTTGGCTTTGGCTTTGGCTTTGGCTTTGGCTTTGGGGCTGAAGTCCTTGAAAGGGATGATGAAGCGAGAGGGTCTCTCCGCAATGACGGTGACTGTAGTTCGGACCAATACCAGTGATGGACGTAGAGGGTAAAGACACAGACGAGTTGCCGCCTGACGTCATGGTGGTCAGATTCGTAGAAGAAGGTAGTAGTATAGTGGAGTAGTTGGGGACCGTCACAGTGGGGTTTGGATTAGGAACATTATCTCGTGAAGAGTTATAAAGATAATTATAATTACTTGCAGCTACTGTTGTCGCCTCTTTTTCTGCTGCTGGTAAAGAGCAATTCAACGTCGAGATGGCGCTGACGGCTACACTTCGACGGGGAAGCCTGAGATAATCGCTGGCGGAGTTGATTGGGGGCGTAGTATGAACTTCCATTTCAGAGGCCATCCTCTTCCTCACCATTTTTCTTTCACTGCTGATGTTACTAGAGTTGGAGGCAGCGGTGAGGGGACTTCCACCACGGGCATTCACATTGGTGTCATTGCTGACATTGCCGTCAACATCAGCAGAATCAGCTCTGTTACTGCCACTGCCACTAGTGAGCAAAGCACAAGCAGCCATTTGGGAGGGAATTAGGGGGAAATAGGTGATAGATTGCGGGCGAACGGAAAGGAATCTGATATCTGTGGTTCTTCATAGAGAAGATGAATATGCGCTGCGCCTTTTCCGCCTATATGGAACAATTGAACAGATGCATGTGTTATTTTGAAAATTGTAGGGGCATCCAAACAGATAACGGTGTGAAGATTAGGACAGCGGCTACAGGATTCCTATCTCTCTTGCTCAAATCTCAAACTCACACGGTCTTCTATGATGCCTTTTTCCTTTAATAATGTAAGTACGCCGAAGCTATGCCTTTTGGATGCTTCTGATCTCTCCCATCCAGGGGCGCAAAACAAGAAAGGGAAGACGGGAGTTTTAGGAATTAGGAATCCGATAGGTCACACTGGTGATGGCGGTTAGCTGTTCGTCCTCGTATATTTGATTTTATTTATTTAAATCTTGCTACGCATATTAATTATGAAATGAAATGAAATAAATAATCATTCCTAACTTCATATATCAATATTAATATTAATTAAAGTAAGCACTGTTGGTAGGGCACGCAGGGCAGTTGTGCTTGTGATTTGCGAAGCAAACTTCAATACATTAGATACGAGTGAATTTAGTGATGAGGGAGCTCTTTGACCCATGGCCTATGGATTGCTCGGCCGTCAGTTCAACCCATTGGGAATATGAATTAAACTGGTTTTATATATATGATTTTAAAATTTTAAAATTTTAAAATTAAACAAAATCAATTTAATTCCGAACTTAGTTAAAAAATATAAAAGTTTTATATAATTTGCTATTCTTAGGTATTACTCTTCTTTTCTTTCGAACTTTTAATAAATAAAATAAATCTTTCATCAAAAGAAATAACTCAAATAAATCAAACTCAAATAAATAATGTAATTAAGAACAACCGTTAATATTGATATGTCTGATTTGATTAATTTCGTTAGTTTGTTTTCTTAAACCATGACCAAATTTAACAACTTGAAATACATACTAAATCATTTTTAACCAAACTAAATTGAGAATTTATTTTATTTTAACCGATTTATGCAGTTTCATTGGTTCATGAACACCCCTTATTAGAAAGGGTGAACAGCCATTGATAATCCATGGCTGCAGCTATATCAAACCAATGAATTCAATCTCCTCATTCGTGGTTTTTTTCTTTTAGCATGACCATTTATTATTTTTGTCATGTTTTTAGAGCTTATCTTATATTTTTAATTAGAGAGCATACATAAAAAAAATTAAGATTAGTTTAGTATATTGATATTCCCTATTTCTTGATATATTAGATATGATGGTCTAAGTGTATAAAATACTAAGATATATATAAAATAAGATATCATGATATTTTATATTTTATATAAAGATTGTACAAAATATGACACAATTAATTTTTTATAAAAGTTAATAAAATTAAAAAATTATTTGGTAGATAATATCTATAAGATTTTCATATTTAATATGATAATTAAAATTTATCAAAAAATATATATAGTTTTTTCAAAGTAATAAAATTAAGTACATGAATGTGGGATTCTCATAAATTTGTGTCATATGAGATAATGATATCATTTAAATCTTATGGTATATTTGAATCACATTATATATATACTCTTGACATTAATGATAAATTGATAACAATACTATATTAGAAGGTTGGCCTTAATAAATGGCATGACATGGCCTTAATCGAAAGTTTCCAAAGTTATTCGCCAATTTGCGTGAAATTTGCCTTAGATTCTAAATTGTCATTATGAGAAAGTTGATAGATACCATGCGTGTAGCGCTAACCGTGATCGGTAACAGAGAGGGCAGTTAGATAGCCATCATAAACAACTAACTTTTCAGTGCGGGAGAGGGACAAATAAAAGACAACCTTACCTGCCATACAATTTGTATCAAAATATCAAACTCCATAAACACGCAGCAAAATAAAAGAAGGAAATGGGAGGATGGCTGCACTGTTGTGCATTAAATGAATTATGGATTTGTACACTAATTTAAAAAAGAATGCTTCAAACTGACCTCATTTAATATGCATGGATGGAGAAACTTTTAGATAAACTTAAGTTTATAGGTTTTGCTAATTACTGTATTTAGGACACTGGTTAAGGAATATTAATATTCTTGAAAAGTTTTTTTTAATTGTTATATTTAATAATTTGTCTGTTTATCATTAATGTTATATAATTTATAACAATATTACCTTATGTTGTGATACAACTATTTTTTTTATTGAAATATTTTAATTATAATTTTAAAAATAAAAAGTATATTCATAAATTATTATTTCATTTCCAAATTGTGCCAATTTTCAACAACATCCTCTTGACTGGGTGCTTACGTTACAAGTGCCATGTACGCCAACCCCATCGGAATTATTCTAATTATATTCTTATTATTTAAAATTTGAGTGAAATATTCGTCTTCTTTTTTTAATGTACTTTAATTACATTCTATTTTTTTATAAATTAAAAATAAGATATAATTAAACTTAAAAAAAATTATCAATAAAATTAATCATTATCTTCTTATTAAAATTGTAAACTTTTTAATATAACAAATATTTTTTTTATTAATCTTGTGGTTTGTTTTGTATAGTAAAGAGTAACGCTGATGAAAAAATCTTTAATTTAGGTGTTCAAGTTATAATTTATTTATCTAATTATTAAAAATATAAAAATATTTAATAAAATAAATATTATCAAAATTCTTATAATAAATAATAAATTTTAAAAAATAATATAATTATATAATATATATATATAATATTAAATAATATATAAATAATAGATATTAATTAAAATTTTAATTTTAATATGATCAAAATTATGAAAAAATAAACTTTTTTAAGTATATTTATTTTAAAAAATTTAAGTAATATTTTCTTTAAATAGAAAAAAATAAAATTTTAAAGTAATTATATTTTTAAAACATAACAAAAATTTCAAATAATAATATTTTTAAAATAATAAAATAGAAAATCTTCAAATTTCTGATATTCTTAAAACAACAAAAAAAGACTTTTTCAAATAATGTTATTTTAAAACAAAAAAAGTAATTTTTTCAATTAATTATATTTTTAATACATAAAAAGATTTAACTAATATTTTTTTAAAATAAAAAAATTATTTTTAAGCAATGATATATTTCAAATAAAATAAAATTTAAGCAATGATACTTTTAAAATAAAAGAGAAATTTTTTTAAGTACTTATACTTTTAAACAAAAAAGAATTTTTTTTATTCTTAAAACAATTTTCTCATTCTTTTTTTCTGTATAACACATCTCTTCTTGTGTCTAGGGTATTAAAGGTGACAGGGAGATTAGTGAATCTAATTTTGTCATTAATTTTTTAATTTATTTAAAAAAATTAATAAAATATTTCTATCAGAATTATATTAAAGAAAATAAAAATGTATATTTTTAAAATAAAAAAGATGAATTGTAATTAAAATATATCTTAAAAGATAAAAGAGTATTTTATTCTTAAAATTTAAAATAAAAATTATATTCATAATCATCATTTCATTTTTTTTAATTCTATTAGTATTTAGCGTTAGTTAATAAATCATTATTTTTTTATTCTTTGGTTGAAAGAAGATAACACCACGGCACTACATGTCTACATCCTATCCAAACAAATGCCCATCAAATGCTCAAATGGGGGTCCCACATAATTATTTCATTATTTTATTTTTATTTAGCGTTAATTCATAAATCATGATTTTTTTGTCTTGTAAAATAATATTTCAACTGTTTATTAATAGAGATACTTTTTTAATTAAAAAATAATATTTTGTATAAAATTTAAATTTATAAAATATTTTGATAAAAGAATACATTTTCATACAAAAAAGTTGTATCATATTAATGATAGGTAGACAAAATTTATTAAATAATAATTAAACAAATAATTTTAATAACATTAATACTCCTCAACCAATGTCCTACCGGCACTGGTTAAAAAGATCACAGTTCATAAAAAAAATAAATATTATAAAATATAAAAAAATAATTAATAATTATTAGATAAAAATAAATTATTAAAATTAAAATATTTATTAAATATTACATAAGTGATATGTATATTTTTAATGAGTATTTTAATTTTATTCATATATTTTTATCCATTAATTATTAATTATTCTTCTCATTTTTTATAATAAATCATTCATCTAATTATATATATATATATATATATATATATATATATATATATATAATTACTAATCTCTTCATTATGTTTTTTTGGAAATTAATAATTTTTATATTTTTATTTAGATCAAAAAATTATTTTTTTTAAAAGACACCATAAATATAAGATATATTAGTAATTTTACTTAAAAAGTATAATAAGCACAACATTTTAAACATATGTGTTATGATTAAAAAAATATCTTTTTATTTATCATGTCTTTTAAAAATAATTAAAATTCGTTTATGTTTATTTTATAATTTAAAGAAAATGATGTATTTTTTTATTTTGTAAAAAACTGTGATATAAAGAACCGGGTTACATTATACTACTGTCTTATTTTGGGAGTGATAGCATAATTTTGACATCTTAATATTTTATTTTTTTAAATATTTTGTCTCAATTTTTTTTATTTTTTAGTATTAATTAAGTAATGTCTATGTTATATAATATTTTTAAAATATATTTTTATATATTTTTGTATTATTCATTTATAATTTTTTTTATTATTTATTTATAAGTAAAAAAATTAAAATCTTTTATAAATCTTTTTAAAAAATATATAACATAAAAAATAATTAATAAAAAAAAAAGAAAAGAAAGAGGTGACCTAAAGACCATTGCGCTTGTTATGAACTTTTCTACGTTTAAGCATCTCTTAAGAGCTTGGTCATGTGGAATTAACGTCCTTGACACTTTTTTCATCTTTTAACGGTCTATGCTTAATTTACGAGATTTTTGTTACATGACCGGCTCGAGAAGAAGATCTTAGCTAGGTGTCTGGTTACTTAGTCAATCAGCATTAGTTTTGTTAATTTTTTCTTAAAAAAGAATGTTTAAAACACCGTTTAAGTATCAAATTAGGTAGTACAAACACTCCATCTTGTTATCATATTTCATGTTAAATACAATTACGTATTTGACACGTGTATATATATATATATTTAAAAAAATTAATTTAAACATGTGTATTTAAATAAAAAATTTTGAATTAAACACATATATTTAAATAAAATTAATTTTTTATTTTAACATGATCTTTCAAATATGATTTAAAATAAATTGAATATGACTTATTATTTTTCACATTTTTTTATTAAACTTTTTTTAAAACAAATCAAATTCAGTGTTAGTAACGCTTATTCCTCTCTTTATTTTCTTTTTTTCTTTTTTCCTATAACTTCTAGACCCCACCTCTTCCTTCAAATCTTGTGACAACTCTTTTTTTTTTTTTCATTGGATAATATATACTTTTTATGGTTCTTGATTTTAAACTATAAATTTATTTATTATTTGCTTTATATAAATACATTTATATATATATATATATATATATATATATATATATATATATATATTTATATATAACT
>JASKGM010000013.1:5518840-5530286 GCA_034509205.1 Ceratonia siliqua | reverse complement strand
CATAATTATTACGGAGAACCCGCATGGCCAAATGATCTTTTATATATTTTTCCAGTAGTAATTCTAGGTACTATTGCCTGTAACGTAGGCTTAGCGGTTCTAGAACCATCAATGATTGGGGAACCCGCGGATCCATTTGCAACTCCTTTGGAAATATTGCCTGAATGGTATTTTTTTCCCGTATTTCAAATACTTCGTACAGTGCCCAATAAGTTATTGGGTGTTCTCTTAATGGTTTCGGTACCGGCGGGATTATTAACAGTACCCTTTTTGGAGAATGTTAATAAATTCCAAAACCCATTTCGTCGTCCAGTAGCGACAACCGTCTTTTTGATTGGTACCGCAGTGGCCCTTTGGTTGGGTATTGGAGCAACATTACCTATTGAGAAATCCCTAACTTTAGGTCTTTTTTAAATTGATTCAATTGTGAAATAACATGATATGTGTATTGTGTATCTAGGGAGAATTCACTTTGAAATCACTAATCCCTAGATACATCTATTCATTTTGGACCTATTCTGAGTATATGGATTTGTGCTAAAGATTCAAAACCCACATTTTCATCTTTTTTTTTTCTAAAAAAAAAGATAAAAAAAAAATCCAGAAGATGGCAGAGTTGGTTTCCAACAGCCAACTTGAATTAGCCACCCTACCAACTTCATGTCAAAAATGCATTCCTCAATGGTCACTTAGAATATAAGGTTTATATGGAAATCACTCCAGGCCTTGAAAATTCAAGCAATGCCAATTGTGTGTGTAAATTGAAAAAATCTTTCTATGGTCTCAAACAATCTCCTATGGCCTAGTTTAAGCGATTCACTGTAGCAGTCAAGAAGTATGGGTACACTCAAAGCCATTCAGACCACACTCTGTTCATCAAGAAGTGTTTTGAAGGTAAAATTGCCATGCTTATTGTTTATGTGGATGATATCATATTGACTGAGGATTAGGTGGAAGAAATAAGTCAGTTAAAGAGTATTCTTGCAAAAGAATTTGAAATCAAGGACCTTGGTGCTCTGAGATATTTTTTTGGAATGGAAATAGCTCGATCAAGCATAGGCATTTCCATCTCTCAACGGAAGTATACACTTGATTTACTCAAAAGAGACAGGCATGCTTGATTGTATACACTTGATTTACTCAAAGAGACAGGCATGCTTGATTGTAAGCTTGTAGATATGATAAAAACCTAAGTCCCAAATCCCATAGAACCAGTAAACCAGAAAATAAAACACTGATATATTAATAAAGGAACCTTTGTAATAAATACCCAGTAGCCATAGACAACTAGAAGGAATCGAAATCGCAAGTAGATACAGATAATGGTGAGTATTCGAGAGACTCACCTTCTCTCCCAAGCTAGACCAAAACCAACCTACCTCTGAACTGAGAATTTTCCCTCATATAAAGTAGAGCCTAACCTAGCAGTAACTCACACATTAAGTTATACCTACCTAGCCACAATAATAACCTAACCAGAACACAAGTTACAATATTGCATAAGAAACTACTATTTTACCCCTTTAGACTTCACAGAGCCAGTTTGTTTCTTATGCCTAACATAGGTTAATCTAATTGGGGCTTTATCATTACTCGGCCCAAAGTTTCGCTTGTCCTCAGGTGAAAGTCAAGGAACTGAAAGGAGCTTGTTTCAAAAGTCTCCCCAAGATCATTGGTACAACTATAGAGACATCTATTTGAAAGAAAAACTGTGCATTCAACGTAGCACTCAAGGCAGTGTCCTTGGTTATTCTAGCCCTATCTTTTATTGTTTCATCAACACCAGATGGTGCCAGATATGCTTTTCCATCATTTTCTATAACTGTTACTGAAACAGACAAATCCTTTTTGTCATTACGGATAGTACTTTCTGATTCTTTCCTAGGGGAAGAGTACATCAAGTTTTGTGCTGCTTCCACTGGGTTGCTTTCAATGTCAACAATACAATCGCCACTGCTAGGGAAGTGAACCTTGCACTTGAGAGATTGAATTGCTTGCTTTATGGCCACATTTTCTTTAGTTTTCCTATTGGCCATGTTCATAGCTGAGTTGCATAGCTTCTTCTCATTGCTTAATTCTCCATTCAATAATTCCATGGCTTTTGTAATTGCTTTAGCTCTCCTTTCTGCCACTTTAGCCTTCTGCATCTCCGAGTATTTCAAAGTCATCTTCTTACATTCTGCTTCAATCTCCCCAGCTTGTGCTTCTTCAGGGCAAGCCCAACAAAGATGGGATTAAGGCTACAAAGTTAGGGCTAAAGCTGCTGCTGGGGAAAAAGAGGATCGTTGGCTTCAATGGATCATAAATGAGATTATAATACACATGAGAACTTCCTTTTGAAGTTTGCAAATCAACCGAGTCAACCCACAAACATCCACAAGCTTCAAGAACATTCAATTGCTATATTTCATTCTCACTGTTACATAAGAAGTTTCCAAAACAACAAGAAAGCACGCAGTCTAAGAAGTCCACCAAGAAAACCGAGGAGAACTTAAAAGTAAAAGGATATTTTCGCAACAACTGTGACAAATCAGAAGGCATGTTGCTACTTCCAGAGATAGATGGCATTTCCACACGAAAATACTCATCCACTAAGTGCACCTTTGGGTTAGCGTTAGTTAATCTAGAAGGCCCAGTTTCAAAAGCATAGAGATCCCCTAGTATTTTAGTTGTATCTTCAGAGAGTTCCTTAACCTAGAAAGACGAAGTCTCCCTTGCAAGCTTACATTTGATTAATCTTCCTCGTAGGTTGCGCCATCCAATTCCTCATTTCTGGTTCGTCCGTCAAAGGTTGCATCGTCCAAAACCTTTCTCCCATCTCTGGTTCCACCGTTAACTGCCTCGCTGTAGATGGCGGTTTGCCTTGCTGTGTTTGTTGGTAGGGTCTTGGGCTTTCTCATGGGTGTGTTTTTCTCCTTCATCAATTGGGCCAGGTCCAAATTTTGGCCCAACCTCACTGGCTGGCTCAGTCTAAACTCAATCTTAGTGTTAGGCCCATTGGTAAGGTACCCTTCTAACGCTTGTTCAGGATTGGCTTGTTTGGTATTGTCGATCAACGAAGCAGTCATCTCTAGTCTTCGGTTCTCTAGTTTCAAGTGCCGCCGCTCTTGTTCTTCACGAATTCCTCCACTGTTCTAAGACCGCGGTGGTTTATCATCGGCCATCTTTAGTCCCCTGTTTCTTGCTTCTAGTTGAGGATTTGATTCTTTTACATTCCCCTCCCTCCTCGATAGCACTGTTATTTTATCTTTTAAAACCCCTTCTGCCTGAGGTCCCGAATTATCTTCGGTGACCCACGATTTTGCAAAAATTAATCCATCTTGGCTAGCAACAGGTCAACTTTCTTTTTAAGTGATGGAATTCTCTGCACTAATTATTTAATGGACCCCATTTGTTTCTCCATGACCACGAGTCTTTCTTCCATCTTCTTGTTCTCTATTCCCTTCGATCGAATTGCTCTGATACCACTTTGATAAGAACCCAAGTCCCAAATTCCACAGAATCAGTAAACCAGAAAATAAAACATTGATATATTAATAAAGGAACCTTTGTAACAGATGTTCGCCAGCCATAGACAACTAGAAGGAATCAAAACAGCAAGTAGATACAAATAATGGTGAGTATTCGAGAGACTCACCTTCTCTCCCAAACTAGACCAAAACTAGCCTACCTCTAAACTGAGAATTTTCCTTCCTATAAAGTAGAGCCTAACCTAGCAATAACTCACGCATTAAATTATACCTACCTAGCCACAACAATAATCCAACCAGAACACAAGTTACAATATTGCTTAAGAAACTACTATTTTACCACTTCAGACTTCATAGAGCCAGCTTGTTTCTTATGCCTAACATAGGTTAATCTAATTGGGGCTTATCAAGATACTCCCATGGACCCCTCTAACAAATTAGACGTGAAGGAAGGAGCCACAACAGCTGACAAAGGAATGTTAGTGTAGTTAGTCAGTTCATGAACAATCCAACTAATTAGCACCTTGAAGGTATGTACAAGATCCTCAGGTACCTTAAGAAGACTCCTAGAAAATGCCTTTTTTTTAAAAAAAAGGGGAGCTAACCAAGCCATAGAAATCTACTTGGATGCTGACTGGATAGGATCCTTAACTGTTAGAAGATTTATCCTAGGCTATTGTTTCTATGTATGGGGAAACCTGGTTACTTGGAGAAGTAAGAAACAATCAGTTGTTGCTAGAAGCAGTGCTGAAGCAGAATTCAGAGCAATGACACATGGAATATGTGAAGGAATGTGGCTCAGAAGACTCTTGTAAGTATTGAAAATTCCTTTTAATGGTCCAATAAAAATGAAATATGATAATCAAGCTGTCATCCGCATTGCAAATAATCTAGTTCATCATGATAGAATTAAGCTCGTTGAGATTGATCGACACTTCATCAGAAGAAAAGATTGATCAGAAAATTGTCCAAGTGGATTACACTCCTTCAAACCTTTAGATTGCCGATATTCTCACAAAAGCTCTCAACTGTGATCAATTTGATGTCCTTCTTTCAAAGCTGGGAATGATAAATATATCTTGCCCAGCTTGAGGGGGAGTGTGGAATTCCAGTTGTATAAACCGAGAATCTTGTAGAGTTTTAATTTTGTTTCCTTAGTTAGATTGTTACTAGATATCGTGCTGTGATTTGTTAGTAACCAAATCTCATGATTTTTGGTTATTCCTTATTTAGTTGGTTTCCTATCCCTTATTTTTAGGCGGGTGGTCAACCTAATTGGGTTTCCTCTCTTATTTATGCTTTGTATATTCTAGTTGTTTCGATAATCAATGAGAAGAATATTTTCTCTCACATTTTTCACAGATCAGAATACAGGACAAGTTCCTGAGAGAGGAGTTTGAATTTCCAATGCTCATAGGACCTCACCATAGCGTAAAACTCTATCATAATTTGAAATGTTGACTACTTCTATTTAGCTTCATTAAGCTCCTAACAAAGAAAGCTACATAGTGACTCTCCTGACACAAAACACCTTGAATTCCTTCTGTGAAAGAAGGGTCCTATTTATAGAGCCTAAAGGATAACCTAACCAAAAGACGGGATAACAACACCAGAAC
The DNA here is from genome assembly GCA_034509205.1 of Ceratonia siliqua. Taxonomy (NCBI): domain Eukaryota; kingdom Viridiplantae; phylum Streptophyta; class Magnoliopsida; order Fabales; family Fabaceae; genus Ceratonia; species Ceratonia siliqua. The sequence continues at coordinate 5,525,200 of JASKGM010000013.1, read as the reverse complement.
ATAAAATAGATAAGATAAAAATGCATAAATATATATCTAAGAAAAATCCTAAAAATTCCTGTTCTTGTGCCTATGCCAGGAATAAGTTTTTCACTCCTTGGTGGAATTCCCATAATTGGTCCTGCATCATCCTCCTATATATTACTTTAATTCCATTATTTTCCTCTCATCTAATCCCGTTAAGTCAATCGAATTCTTGTGTTACATAAGAGGAGTTTGGAGGATGGTGAAGCCATATAGAGATAAAAAAATGGGAGAAAGGAGAGCGATTGGGGAATGTTTAGATAGCAACATTTGTCAGATTTTAATAAAAAGCAATCTTGAAAAACCGTTTAGTCTTGGGATTGAAGTGGACACCATGCAGGAGTGGTCTGATTGTTGAGTAAGCATCTCATGAGTATTAATTGAAAGAGAAAAGACGATAACCTTCGAAAGTTATACTTTTGTTAAACTTCATGGAGAATCCTGATGAATGGTACTCAATCTCTTAAGCGGGAATGTGCTGAAGCCAAAAGAACTTTACCCAGCTCCTCTCTTTCCATTTGCAGTGTATCTTAGTATCTCATTCTTATTCAGTAAAGATTGTGGATATCCCATGATTATACTGTTGAAATTTGTATTCTGATTTTCTTTTTCTTATGATGTTCATTCCTAATGTGCTTCTTTCTTTCTTTCTTTTTCTTAAGATCCTATGTTGAAATTTATGTTTGCTACAGTTAATGAGCAGACTGCTGTGGTGCTTGATGGAAAGTTGATTTCTATGGAAATCAGGTCAAGAATAGCTGATGAGGTAAGGCGAATGAAGAAATGCATTGGGAAAGTTCCTGGGTTAGCTGTAATTCTGGTGGGCCAGAGAAGGGATTCTCAAACTTATGTTCACAACAAGATAAAGGCATGCGAAGAAGCTGGAATCAAGTCCTTCGTGACTGAACTACCAACTGATTGTGCAGAAGCAGAAGTTCGGAATGCTTTGTTGAGATTCAACAAGGATCCGTCAATTCATGGAATTCTTGTGCAACTTCCCCTACCACAAGTAATTATCTGAATCTGTGACATGTTCTTACATAGGCTTTATTATGTGCTAATTTATAATTCAAGAAAAGGGGGAACATCGCAAAATTTTTCAAAGCATGGTCAGCAATTTGAATTGGAAGATGCTAACAGGTTCAATCAGTAAAGTGTTTTACATTAGGTGCAAGGACCTAGGATTAAACCTACCTTTGCTATGAAAGGGAGGGGTTACCTCTAATTGTGTAACCCTTACAAATGGATTAAAAATGCACACTATCTATGACTTTCCTTTGGTTTAGATACTTTGTTGGTCCCTATAGTTTCATCCACATTTCAAATTTGTCCTTATATTTAAAGTTAGAAGCTTGTAATTTGAGTCCCTATAGTTTCTAAGTTTTATAATCTGGGCCCTGTTATGACAATCCATCACAGATCTGTTAACATATAACTAAATTGGTAGGTTTAACTTTCAAGTTGATGACTGATAGGACATCTTTGATTCACTAGCCAAGATTATTGAGACTTTAAATGTGCATTGAAGCTGTAAAGAGTGTCTTTTTAGCTAGTTGCAACTTATAATTGGTTAGATTGTTGTCATTTTAAGAGTCAGTTTGGTTAACACATACTTATAGCTGTTGCCATAAACCTAAATTGCATCAATCGATAAACAAGCCTATGGCAGATTGTTACGGTAGTGACTCAATTACAAAATTTGGAAATTATAAGGATCAATTATCAAATTTTAAAGCACAGAGATTAATTTGTGAAGGAGATGAAATTACAGGGATTTGGTCTTCTCATGTGAGGGGATAACATAAAATCATCATATTATGTTGGGAACCAAATCTAATACTAACTGAAATACAATCACTGGAATGATATCATATATTGTTCAATAGAATTACAAACAAAGCAACCTGTCACAAAAGGAAAGGGTCCAGTTCATCTCCTGTCTCACCAGTGATTGATGAAGGCTTTGAGCCTTGATAAAAGAATCAAAATAGGGCACAAGCTCGGATGCAGATTATTTCTCAAGTTGAATTCTGAATTTGCAGAAGATGCAGGGAGAAGCAACTTTGTTGCAACTTTAAGTTCATTGAACAGAAATGAATGCAGTGAAGGATACCCGCAATTCTTGACTACAACTGCTGGGGTTTCTGTTACGTGTCTTTCTTGCTGCTCTTGTGTAGTACTTGACTACTGGTAATGCTCCTGGATCTGTCTTCCTTAGTTTCCTTATCTTGGTAGATAAGAATTCAAGTGTGGGATGCTTCGAGGGATCCCTGACCTCCCTAGCTAGGCTATTTGAGGTGCCTAGACCTCCTAAGTCAACAATGTGTTGATGGGAAATTATTTGATATCTTTATTCCAGTAAAAACAGACTATAAATAGTCTTTAGGCTCATACAATGGAAAAGGAAATAACAAAGGTACTGGAACAGAAATTATTCAAATAAAGCATAACAATAATCCTGCTAAATCAAGATTAATGCTAAAACAGAAACAAATCAAATCCCTGATTCCACGCATATTAAAATTCAGAACTTCCATCCTCAAGACAACTGTTAGGACTCGAGAGTAATGTCTTGAGTTGACCATTCATTATTGCTCATCAATTCTTTCCTTTGATTGCCTTTAACATCTTTATTTCTTCTGGTATAGAAGAACCTAATTGGGGATTTAACAATTCCATCCCCCATAAATTCATCATTGTCCTCAAGGAATAGGGAAAACGTGCTTGGAATGATTCAGCTTCTTTCCACGTGGCATCAGCTGGGGAAAGATTCCTTCCATGGACAAGAACTTCCTTTTTACCCTTAATGGTCCTTTGATTCAAAACAGCTTGGGGTAACAGGTGAATTGTTTGGTACTCAAAAATAGGTGTAACATGGGTTCCACTCTTTCACCAGCTCCTACCTGCTTTTTGAGGACATAAATGTGAAAAACTGGGTGAGGCTTGGACTCTGTTGGTAATTCAAGCTTGTAAGCCATTAATCCAATCCTTACAACAACCTTGAAAGGCCTAAAAAACTTAGGAGCTATCTTTTGATTCCTTCTTTAGGCCAATGGCAGTTGTATATAGGGTTTCAATTTTAAAAACACCTAATCTTCCACCTGAAACTCCCTCTCATTATGTTTAGCATCATAGAACTACTTCATCCTGTGACCAGCTACTTCTAAGTTAGAACAAGCTTCTCTCAGCACTTGATCTCTACCTAATAGAAACTTCTCTACTGATTCCACCTTGGAAGTACTATGCACATAAGCTAATAGGGAAGGAGGTGCTCGCTTATACATAATTTCAAAGGGTGTTTTCCCATACATAATTTCAAAAGGTGTTTTCCCTGTTGAATAGTGTAGATTGGTATTGTAGCAGTATTGAACCCAAGGCAGCCACATCGCCCATTCCTTTGGCTTATCTCCTGTGTTGCAGCGAAGATACATTTCTAGAGTGCGGTTGACCACCTTCGTTTGGCCATTGGTCTGGGGGTGGTAGGCTGAACTGAAATTGAAATTTACTCCATTTAATTGAAATAGAGTTTTCCGAAACACACTGGTAAAAGTAGGGTCTCGATCGCAGACAATGGATCCAGGCATCCCATACAAATTGAAGATGTTTTCAAAGAAAACTTGAGCTATGGATCTTGTTGTGTAAGAGTGAGCGATTGTTATAAAATGACTAAATTTAGAAAACCTATCAACCACTATATAAATGGTGGTTTTACCCTTAGAATTTGGTAATCCATCAACGAAGTCCATCGAGATATCAGTCCAAACATTAGTTGGGATGGGAAGAGGATACAAGAGACTAGTTGGATTTGAATTCTCTACTTTGTTTCGTTGGCACACTTGACATTCCTAGATAAACTTTCTGGCTTGAGTCTTCATTCCCTTCCAGTAAAATGAACCTTTGATTTCGAAGTCTTGTGCAATCCCTCATGAATGTTCGAATAGAATTTTTTCAATAATACTAGGAACAAGGGTTGACTTGGCCTGCAAATAAATTCTTTCTTTGAACAAAATAATCCCATTCTTAAAAGCCCAACGTCCTTCTACCTTCCTTGCTTCAATGTTGCTGGCTAGATTTTGCAAACTTGGATTTACTTCAAATTTAGCCTTAATAATTTCTATCCAGTCCAGTACTGGTGTGGAAATAGCAATAAGTTATGGATCAAACTGGCGTGACAAAGCATTTGTAGCCACATTTTCATGCCCTCTCTTGTATTCAATCCTGAAATCATGCCCCATAGGTTTTACTAACAACCTCTGTTGAGCTACAGTAGTAATGGTTTGTCCTAATAAATACTAGAGGCTCTTTTGATCTGTTCTCACAATGAATTGAGCTCCAAGGATATAAGGTCTCCATTTCTGAACTGCACATACTAGGGCTAACAACTCCTTTTCATAAGTTGACAAATTTAAGTTCTTCCCTTGCAATGCCTGGCCGAAAAATGCAATTGGCCTTTGTTGTTGCATTAACACAGCTCCTATTCCACTTCCTAGATGCATCACACTCCACTATAAATGGTTGTGTATAGTTTAGCATTGCCAAAACTTCCCTTACTACCATTGCAGCCTTAAGATCCTCAAGGGCTTTTTCAAATTCAGAACTCCAGTGGAGAGCCTCCTTCTTCAACATCTGAGTCATTGGTTGGGCAATTGAACCATACCCCTTGATGAATTTCCTCTAGTATCAAGTGAGACCTATAAATCCCCTTAATCCCTTCAAGGTGGTAGGTTTTGGCCATGAGACCATGGCTAAAATTTTTTTTGGATTCCTAGCAACCCCTTTATGTGAAATAACATGGCCTAAGTAGTTAACCTCTCCTTGCCCAAATTGACATTTCTCCTTCTTGACAAAAAAATTACGAGCCCTTAATTGATGAAGCACTTGATTAACATGCTTTATATGCTCATCCCATGCTTTGCTATAAATCAAAATGTCATTGAAGAAAATTAAGACAAATTTCCGAAGGTAATCTTTAAATACCTCATCCATGGCTGCTTGGAATGTTGCCAGGGCATTAGTAAGCCCAAATGGAATGACTAGGAATTCGCAGTGGCCTTGATGCGTTCGAAAAGCTGTCTTTTTCACATCATTTGAGTTCATTCTGATTTGGTGGTAGCCCAACCTTAAGTCCAATTTTGTGAAGTATTTGGACCCATGCAACTCATCCAGTAATTCATTTGTTACTGGAATTGGAAATTTATCTTTGATTGTAATCTGATTTAGGGCCCGGTAGTCAATACATAGCCTCCATGATCCATCATATTTCTTTACTAAAAGAACCGGGGATGAATAAGGCTTGTTGCTATGCCTTGTTACCCCTGTTATGAGCAACTCCCTTACAAGTTTCTCAATTTCATTTTTTTACTAGTGTGGATACCTATAAGGCTTGCCATTGATTGGCCCACCCCCTTCTGTGAGAGTGATATGGTGATCATAAGGTCTAGGAAAAGGCAAACTGTTAGGTTCTTCGAAGATATCATCATACTGACTAAGTAAGGCCTGAAATTCTGGCTCGATTGCTCCCTCTTTTGTTTGCTGAACTCCCAATTGAATAGCATTTAGTTGTAGCAAATAAGCCCTTTTACTTCTCTGTAATTTCCTTCCAAAAGCATTATGTTCACCAATTCTGTTAGGAGGTCCTTTGGTGCCATGCAGCTCCATAGTCTTCCCCTTCCAAAAGAACCTCATCCACATGTTAGTGAATTCCCAAATGATGGGACCCAACTCCTTCAACCACCGAGTTCTTAAAACTGCATCACAACCCTCTATTGGCAATAGGTAACAATCCAGAATGAACTCCACACCTTGCACATTCAGTAATAATTCCTTGCACATTCCCCTACTAGCCATCTTACTTCCATTAGCCACAATAACCTCAAACTTCCCTTTCTTAGCTGGTTGTATTCCTAAATCAACCAAAATTGTGATTGTGAACCTCCTTATTTTCCCTTTGATTCTCTTCGTCTGAGGTGAGGCCACCCTGTAATTGCGTGAAGGCTTATCTCAGGAGATTCCTCAAGATCAGTTTGCTGCTTTTCTTCCTTCCAATCATGAGGGGGAGTGTTGGAAGTCTCACATTCCTCAAGAAAAAGTGGTGTACTAGGTTCACTCCCTCCGATCGTGAGAGGGAGTGTTGGAAGTCCCACATTACTTGGGTAAGGTCATTAAGTGTTGTATATAAGTGGGAAGGCGTTTGTGAGGAAGAGTTAGGCCACCACGAAAATTTAACATGGTATCAAAATTGGTGTCCCGAAACTGGGACCAGGACCTACACTAGGCACGGAAAAGTGGTATACTAGGTTCACTCTCTCCGGTCGTGAGGGAGAGTGTTGGAAGTCC
>JASKGM010000013.1:5489375-5518740 GCA_034509205.1 Ceratonia siliqua | reverse complement strand
CACATTGTTTGGGTAAGGTAATTAAGTGTTGTATATAAATGGGAAGCACTCCTCTCCTCACAAGGCGCTTTTGTGAGGAGGAGTTAGGCCACCACGGAAATTTAACATGGTATCAGAGCTGATGACCTGAGACTAAGACCAGGACCTATACGAGGCACGAAAAAGTGGTATACTAGGTTCACTCTCTCCGGTCGTGAGGGAGAGTGTTGGAAGTCCCACATTGTTTGGGTAAGGTAATTAAGTGTTGTATATAAATGGGAAGCACTCCTCTCCTCACAAGGCGCTTTTGTGAGTAAGAGTTAGGCCACTATGGAAATTTAATATGGTATCAGAGTTAGTGACCCGAGACTGGGACCAATACCTACACTAGGCACGGAAAAGTGGTGTACTAGGTTCACTCCCTCCATTCGTGAGGGGGAGTGTTGGAAGTCTCACATTACTTGGGTAAAGTCATTAAGTGTTGTATATAAATGGGAAGCATCCCTCCCCTCACAAAGCACTTTTGTTAGGAGGAGTTAGGCCACCACAGAAATTTAACACTTCTGAAGCCTCAGGTTTTTCTTCCTTTCAACGAAACTCCATATTCTTCCTCTTGAAGTACCAATGCCAAGCTGCTTGGATAAAGCATGCAATCCAAGTCCTCCATTGCTATGAGTAAAAGCGGAAATCCATTTCAACATTATTAGAGGATTTGCCGTCTCTTTTGCTCTAATGGGTAGGTTTAGACTTCTTGACCCGATCCATTGGGTCACAAATATAGGGCTATTTTGGCTCAATTCCAACACTGCAGGAACTCTGTTCTCAACCAGGCCGAGATATGCATCGTACCCAATTCTCTTTTGATACCATTCAGCCCATGTTTTTCCCATTTCCCAGCTCTTTTCTCATTTGTTTTGGACCAATGTTATCACATGGGCTATGGTTTTGGACCTAATTAGATTGTTAACAACCATAAACTCCTTCTCTGATCCAGTCACCCACATCCATTTTAGAACAGACTCCTCCTTCAACGGCAAATTTGTCTCTACCAGCAATGGCAGTTTCAGAAGTGGTTCTACATCCTCCTTCAATGGCGGTTCTATTTCCACCACCAGCGGTGGTACTTCTTCCACCAGCAGCGGTGGTTCTTCTTCCACCATCAATGGTGGTTTTACTTCCTCCTTCAATGTGCCTAATGCTTTCCCTTTCTCTTCAGCTTCCCTACGAGCCTTCACCCCTCTCTTCAAATTCCTTCATGAACGCAACCTTCATCCTCTTGTTGCTTTCCCTCTCCATTCCCAAAGCCTCACGTAAGGATCTTAATTTCCTTTTCATTGCACTCACCAATTCTATCAAGTTCCCTCTTTCACGCCTCTGTTCCTCCATTCTCCCTTCCATCCAGATCTTATGTGTAAACACCTGATTTTGTTGGCCATCCGTCACGTTGTGACATTATGCTCTAATACCAATTTGTTGGGAACCAAATCTGATACTAACTGAAATATAATCACTGGATTGATATCATATATTGTTCAATAGAATTACAAACAAAGCAACATGTCACAATGACCCAGAGAGTAGCAAACACAGCAAGTTCTACACACCAACACAGAAAATAACAATATAAAGTGAATTACATAAGATATTAAACACAACAACCTACTAAAACACAAGATCACAAGATAACTCAAATACACACAATACACCTTAGCATTCAGAGTATGCTAGCCACTCCCCTAAATCCCAATTCAAATATTTGCTTGCCTACAACCTTCCCCCCTACTCTATGTTACATAGCACAATTAGGCTTAACTGCTTCATAATTTCCCCATAACTTATCCAAAATCGTTCCCTCCTTTCCCTTCTACCCTTTTTGCCCTTGGAATCTAACATATTATGAGAGAGAAAGATACAATATACATTGGCCCACGATTAAATGAAAAGTGGGATCTACTAGTCAAGTAGTAGGTTTCATATATTTTTGTGTCATTCTTTGTCTTAAGTGTCATGTTATCCCCTCACATGAGAGGATTCGAATCCAAAACTATAGGGACCAACAAAGTGGTTAACCTTTTCCTTACTTAAACTACATTGATAAAAGTCTCTTAGAATATGGTTTGTTTTGATGATAAGAAATGGTGTTGTCCTATATACACTGAAAAAAAAGAGGAAAAAATGTAATTGATCTAATTTTGATGAAATAAATACTCTATTAAACTAAATTTGGTCGTCTAGAGGAGTCAATTGATAAGGTTAAAAATTCTTTTAGTAACATATGGTAGAAAATTATCATTTTTTCTTGAATAACTAGTTGGTTACATCTTCTTAGCTGCACATTCATAGCATTTGATTAAATAATTGAGGATTAGCACTCAATATTCAGAGATTGCTGATGTTGTGTGGTTAACTTATTGAAAAATTTTGGAACAGCATCTAGATGAGGGAAAAGTTTTGGATGTTCTATGTGTAGAAAAAGACGTGGATGGTTTCCATCCTCTCAATATGGGGAATCTTGCTATGAGAGGAAGGGAGCCACTATTTATTCCCTGTACTCCAAAAGGCTGCATTGAGTTATTGATCAGATCTGGAGTGGAGATTATGGGGAAGAAAGCCGTCGTGATTGGAAGAAGTAATATTGTCGGTTTGCCAACATCCTTGTTAATGCAGGTAACTTAGATAAATGGATGAAGCCATGGTTTCTCTAATTGTTATTTTCCTCTACATTAAGTTGGTAATATTATTATCATGATGGCAGAGACACCATGCAACAGTCACTGTTATACATGCATTCACAGACAACCCTGAACAGATCACTTCTGAAGCTGATATTGTTGTCTCAGCTGCTGGAGTGCCTAATATGGTCCGTGGCAACTGGATAAAGCCTGGTGCAACAGTGATCGATGTTGGAACAAGTCCAGTTGAGGTGAGTTACAACTTGAAATGGCTGGTCCTATTTTAAATTAGTACATACAAGGGTGGCCATCTTGTGCCAGTCATTTGGTTGGGGAAGTTTCGTTTAGTGGGTGTTCAATACCTGACCTGAGTTAAGAATAAAAATATTGGCAGGACCCTAGCTGCGAGGATGGTTACCGTCTAGCAGGAGATGTATGCTATGAAGAAGCAGTAGACGTGGCATCTGTTATTACTCCTGTCCCCGGAGGGGTTGGGCCTATGACAGTTGCCATGCTGCTGTCTAACACTCTAGATTCTGCAAAACGCATACTTGATTTTACTTGATAGCTGGCCAATTTGTATAATACATCTTGTCACCCTTGAATCAATGTTATTTTTAGCATGGAGAGGATTGACAGGTTTATTTAACCACCAAGTTGAAATATGAAATTACTGTAATGCGTATTATCATTATGGTCATAGTTTCTACGTGGGTTTTATTCAGAAGCTTGGGTCAGATTTCGTAAGGGCGTTCCTTCTGCATTGTAGCTTGAAAAAAGTAGTTTAATAATTTCGTCGGCTTCAGTCATTTGAAATATTGATTAAGGATGCTACACGCGCGAAGAATTGCATCACAAATATTAGATGTGCCAGAGTACGTCCAAATAGAAGTCTTTTGCCAGTATGCTTAACCGAAGGTGCTCAGAATGTTAAAAGAGAGACTTTTCTTTCCATTTCCTCTTTCCTTGCAGCCATATGGGCGGGCGAAGTCGGGCTTAACCCGAAATGTTTAAGAATTTAAAGTTCTACTCTAACCGAATCCTGTTTAATAGATTTTCTCTAATGCAGATCCTGTTTAATAATTGAATAATATATGTTATGACATTGAGCCAGTACAAGTGGGATAATAAGTCATATGTTATTTATGTCCTAGAATATCGAATATATGATATTTATTTGAAATTTTACATTCTTTTCTATATTCATATTAATTATCTTAATTATCTATATTCATATTAATTATATTACGAATGCCTCATTTGGTGATGATATAAGATGTTAAAGTCTGAATGTATAAGCTTACATAATACAATCTATATTTATTATGTATTTGATGTAAACATCGAATTATATAAGTTTATTTGGTGAACTCATTTAATACAATCAACACAATATAATTCAATCAAGTCAACAGTAACCTAATTATGTTAGATAAATACATGTTATATAACAAATGGATTATAATAAATAAAAAATGTTTAGATAATATTCTCATTAGATATAATTTTTCAAAATAAAAGTATTGAAATAGTTAAATGAGATAAACTATTTAAAAGACATGTACATAATATAAATTTTAAAATAAAAAACTAATAGAATAATTACATTAATATATATTCAAAAAAATAATACAAAAATAAAATTGGTTTATTAAAAATTTAGGGATCAAACTAAAATTTGAAATAAATTACATGAATAAAAATAAGGGTGAAACTATTGACACGCCCAAATGCCTATTAGAGTATTAGTACTTCTTTATAACTAATTATTTTTGGATTTTCACAAATACCCCTTTATTAGTCACATTTATAATTAAACTCAATCACTTGTATAATTCAAATTATTATTTTTATTAGATAAAATTTTAATCTCACTCAAAATTTAATTATTTATCATTTATCAAAGTTTATTTATTTTTATTTGTCTTCAGAAAATTTTAGTTTCCTATCATATAAAAATCTGGTTGATATTATTATTCTTAATATATATATTTATTTATCGTACATTTCTTATTGATGTTGGAGAGAGATATAAATTTAAATATTTTATTTCTATTTATATATATATATATATATATATATATATATATATATAGTTATTATAATATATAAAAGTGACTATAATATTTGTCATTTTTTTTTATCTTTCTTATGTTTTTATTAGATTTTTGAAGAAAATGAAACTTGAAGGCAATAATTTGATATTTTATTTCTTTATATTTAGAACATGTAAACTTAGATAATATATTAATTTGGATAATATTTATAATTTTTGATATGAGAAAGTTTTTATTTTTATTTATATAATTTTTCATAAAATATACAAAATTATAAATGTAATTATACTTAAACTTAAGATATTAGAATTCATTTATACTATCAGAATTATTTATCAATGTTCATCATGCTAATTAATGAATTAAAAAATATATATTTCCTTGAAAGTTAAGTAGTAAAAAATTATAGGTGGTTTAATAAATAACAAAACCTTCAAGCTTTAATAATAAATTGCAATTATTTAGACTAGTAAAAATATTATTATTAAATGAGAGTCTGATAAAAATTTAAATATAAATTAATTAGGTTTTTAAATTATATTACAAATATTTTAACAAATAAAAGCTCAAAAATAATTAATTATTTCATATATAAATTCTATAATACATTAAATAATACTATTTATATAATTTCTTTTCACAAATTAAACTTTAATTATAAGCACAATTAGGAATACGAATAGATATTTTAAATATATAATAAATATTTAATTAAAATAAAAGATCAACTTAGTAAGGGGATATTTGTGAAAATCCAAAAGATAATTAATTAAAAAGGAGTGCTAATAAATATTTGAGTTTCGATAACCTTACCATACAAATATTAGTATAATAAAGATATATTTCATTAAAAATAAATAATTTATTTATTCGTAACTCAAAAAATTGACATGTGTGATCTTTTTTACAAAAATAAATTATTTACATTTTTTTTATTTTTATATAATTTTTATTTATAATACATTTTTAACAAAATTTGAAAAAAATTAGAGTGAATGATTAAGAAAAAGTATTGGTTAAATTTTTAATTTAAAAGTAAAAAAGTTTGGTAAAGCTTAAAGATAAGTATATATAGTATATTTTTATTTTAAAAAGATATTTTTATATAAATAATTTTTTAATTAATTGAACTTGCTATACAATGTTCTATTAACTAGTATATTGCATAAATATTTTATATTATTAGACTTTATCATATATAATATTATTAGGTATTATCTAATATGTTTAACCACGAGACCTAAAGAAGGTGGGGTACGGGTAATCCTAAATCAGTTTATAACTTTCAGCCATGAATGTCAACAAGTGTCTCGACTAATGTTATTTGAATATAATTGTTTTTACATCTTTTTTATATTTTTATTTTTAATTTTAATATAGAATAAAATATTTTTTTAAGAGATAATTTAATTATATAGTTTTCATATATTTTAAAAATTTACGTATAACTCTACTTAATCTAACTCTTTTAAGAATATTTTATTCAAATTTAAAAAAAATATTACAAATTAAAATGATAGAATTATCCTTATTTAGAATACTCACTCATCCATCAAGATTACAAACACTTAACAGTTTTACTTAACAATATCACGAACAGTAAACAATTTCAAGTAATGATATTTTTAAAATATTTTTTTAAGTAATGATATTTTTAAAACAATTTTTTTTTTCAAGTAATGAAAATTTTAAAAAAAATAAAAATAAAATTTTCTTATGTAATGATATTCTTAAATCAGAAAAAAGGAACATTTTTCAAGTATATATATATTTTAGAAAAATTCAACTAATATTTTTTAAATATAAAAAATAAAAATTTCAAGTAATTATATTTTTAAAAAGAATTTTTTTTTCAAGTAATGATATATTTAAAACAAAATAAACTTGTTCAAATAATGTTATTTTTAAAACAGAAAAAACCATTTTTCAAGTAATTATATTTTAAAAAGAAAAAAAATTCAACTAATGATATTTTTAAAGCAAAAATAAAACTTTTTTGAAGTCATGATATTTTTAAAATACAAAAAAAATATATTTTTCAAGCAATGATATTTTTAAAACAAACAAAATTCAAGTAATTATATTTTAAAATTAAAAAAGAATTTTTTTCAATTAACTATATTTCGAAAACAAACAAAAAATAATTAAAGTAAAATAATGAAATAAAAAGATATTTTGGTCATATTATATAAAATTAATGGTATTTTAGTCATATCATACAAAAAAGTCATTTAACCAAAAGATAACAGTAAACTTTAACATCAGTTAAAAATTTGAGTTTAGTTGTAACTTATTTTTAAAGTAAAATACTCTCCTTTTTTCTAAGAGATGTTTTAATTACACTTCTCTCCCCTCTATTTTGAAAACATACATCTCTCTCCCCTCTAACCTAACTATGTTAGGTATTTCATTAAGTATTCAAGTTCCAGAGGACAGAGGTGTTTATTTTTGCCTTTACCTTTTGAGGTGTTTTGATGAGTCTTGTATTTAAGTTCCACATAGAAGAGTGGAAGGTTAAGGTTTTTCCTGTAATAGTCATCTATTCCTTATGAGGATTAAAAGGTGGCTGGTTTGGTCTGAGTAAGAGAAGTCTGGCTTGGTTTTTCCAAAGCTTGTTCATAAGTTAATGGAGTAAATTTGTTTTGTAAGGTAGGTCTGGTAGGAAGCCTGGGGCCTGAGGGTCTGGTAGAAGGTATCATTAGTGTTGCTAGAATGAGTAATTCACCATAAGTATCTCTTGTAACTTCATTTCCTTTATTTTTGCCTTTATCTTTTGAGGTCGAAGACATGTTGTATTTGTCGTCCCTGTAAAAATTCTTTGGTGAGAAAGTCTGGTAAAGCATTTTGTTCTCCTCTGATATGTTGAATATCAAAATCAAAATAAGATAATATTGATTGCCATCTTGCAAATATGTGTTTTAAAACAAGATTTTGAACATATTTTTGTAAAATAGATTTAGCTGCTTTGCCATCCGTTTTGAATAAGAATTTTTTGTAAAACAAGTCATCTTGAAATTTGGAAATACATAAAATTATGGATAAATTTTCTTTTTTAATTATAAAATATTTTTGTTGAGATTCCGTCCATATTCCTGAATAAAAATAAACAATTTGTTCTCTGGTAAACTCGGGTAATACTTGTTTAAGAACTCCTCCATACCCTAAATCTGAGACGTCGGTTTCGACTATCATACTTGCTTTAGGGTCTGGTAAACCTAGACACGATAAAGCTTTGACTTTACTCTTAGGGGGTGTTTGGTATCCGGAATGTTTTCACATTCCAGGGAATGTTTAGTTGGAAAAAAACTTTCCTTTGTTTGGTAGAAGTTTGATAAAATATTCCTGAAATGTAACTTTCTCCTGGAATCCACTTTCTTCAGAATTTACAAATGAAACATTCTCTCCAAAACACATGGATTAAAAATATTCTAAGAGGGAATAGAAAATTTGGGAATGTTTTATTACCCAAATACCTTTATGATAATACCTCAAATTAAAAAAATAATTAATATGAGAATATAAAATTATATAATGATAGAATATAAAATTATTTTTATATTTAATAAATATAATTTATTAAAATTAATTAATATGAGAATATAAAATTAATTATAAAATATTTATAATGATATAATTATTTATAATACTGAAATTATCTTGGTACATATATTATTTTACTTAATTTCTTTTAACTTAATTAAAGGGTATTTCTATAAAATTTAGTTACATTCATCAGAATATGTTATATGAAACAAACATAGAAATATGAATGTTGCATCCCATTCTCAAAAAAATTGAGTGGTAACCAAATACATTTTCTAAATTTTCCTAGAATGTCATTTCAAGAATAAAACATTCTTGGAATGTAACTTTCTAAGACTTAAAATATTCCTGATACCAAACGCCCCCTTAAGGTCTTTGATTATATTAATCATTTTGGTATCCCATGCTGGCGGACTCTTTTTAAGCCTGTCAAACAAAGGTCTACAAGTCGTTCTAAGATTTGGTATAAAATCAGCTACGTAATTAAGACATCCTAAAAATCTTTGTAACTGAGTTTTATCTTTTATTTCATCCACGAATTCTATGGTTCGGCTTATAGGGGTGATTGTTCCTTGATATATTTCAAGCCATAAAAACCTAACTTTGGTTTGGAATAGTTCATCTTTTTGGCTGAAACCACTAATATATTTTCCTTAACAATTGTATAAAATTGATTAAGGTGTTTAAAATGTTGATCTATTAAAGCAGAGAATACTAAGACATCATCTAAGTAAATTATGATAAATTTGGTATAAAGATTGAAAATATCGTTAATGATATTTTTGTATTTTGAAGGTGTATTTTTAAGTCCAAAAATTCTGAAGGTGTATTATAGGCTGTTGCAGCCATGGTCATATTTTGTATAATATTCAGGATATGGTGCTCACTTGTTCCATTTATGTTCCATTCTACTATGAAATCTCCTGAATAACTACTTTTTATAAATGAATTTCTTTCTTCATATTGTGTATATGGAAACGTTGGTCTCCTATAATAGTTTCGAGTGTTAGGTATCGGTGCCGGTTGACTTGTATTTTTGTAATTTATTTTGTTAATGTTTTCTGTCTCATCTTGTTGTGATATGGTGTTTATAGTTGGGTTGTTAGTGCTAGCATTTAAAGATAAATTTTTTTAACTTTTGTGTTATTTCTTTGATTAATTGGTCTGAAATATCTTGTTTTCCTAATTTAATCTTTTTACTGTCTTCAGGTGATATGGTTTTGTTTTTGTAAACAGGCCTTTGAGGATCTATGTGTTGATAGTTTCCTTTTCTAAGGTTGGTTTTTACATTTTTTGTATTAATTTGATTTTCTACTCTATCAAGCTGTCTAACTATGGTAAAGAGTATTTGGTGTGAATAATTATTCTGTAATTGAACATTTTTAATGTCATTTCTTGTAGGTGTTACACTAAGGGTTGAGGGGATGGTTTTAAAAGGAGAGGCTTCCACATCAATTCATTCCTTTGTTTTGACTTTTATAGCTTCTAGACGAGGATGTATTCCTTCTATTTTTGTATTGTCTGTTTTATTCCAAGTTTGTGTAACTTTGGAATTTACATTTATTGTAGGAATAAATGTGTTTGGAATATTATTTTCTCTTGCAAATATATTAAACCACTGAAAGAAATAAAGATTTTCTCTTAATTATTTGCAGTCGTTATAGAATTGTTGTAACCATTGTTGTCCTTGTTCTTCTGCAAAGATATTAGAGAAATACCATTTTCTCTGATATTTGTTTTGATCTGATAAGAAATCTTTTCTTACATAATCTTTGTCTATCTCGAAGTCTTTGGTGATTACCATAACTTGAGATCTTGTAGGTGAAAGGTTTGGTGATTCTTCTTGATAAATTGGTTCTGATATATTTGGTTTAAAGTTTACACCTGCTAGGTTGTAATGTATTGTAGGATTATTGGAACTAATCGAGTGTTCTGAGACTGAAGGTCTATATTTGGGTTCAGTTATTCTTAAAGATGAGGTTCGTCTCATTCTAAGGGTAACATTACCATTTTTGTCTTCTAATATTTTTGAGATTTCTGTTGTTTCTTCCCTTTTTGGGAAGGAAATCTCTTCAAATTTTCAGTCATCTGGAAGTTTTGCTAACATTTCTTTGTGTCTGATAGGTTTAGGTGTTATAACTTTGGTATTGTCTAAATTAGCTTTTATGATTATTGTCTCATTTCTACTAGAAATTCTTTTGACTCCTACTTTAAATAGGTTTTTCAAAAGTTTGTATTGTATTATGTAAATGATTCTTACGTCTTCAAATCCTTCTTTAAATGTTTGTACTATGTTGATGTTGAGTACTAAGGCCGTTTTGACATATTTATTTCTCAAACTAATTTCATAATTTGTGAAACAATTAAAATAAGCCGGGCCATTAGCTATGTTGGATTCTAAGCAAGTCATTATTGAGTCATCAAAACTTATGGCTTTTGTATCTCGTAAGAGAAGAAGTATAGATTGGTTTATCCCTATTCTTCTAAGAGGCTTGATGGTTACTTGTATTGATCCTATATGAAGAAAGTTGTATCAATCTCTGATATGTTGATATATTAACTCAGAGTCTAATAGGTGTAAGGCGTTATGTTGTTTTCCTATAAATCTGGTAGTTTCTACAGTTTTGTAGACACTGTTTTCTTATAAATGAAAGGTAGATAGTTTGTATATCTCCTTGAATCGTATGGTAGGTAAGGTCCAAGAAACTAAATCTTGATCGATCTCTTGTATAGAGAGAGTATATTGTTTACTATTTTCTGGTATATCTTCTTCATTTTCTGTTTGGTTTGTCATCCTAAGTATGGTATGATTACCTATACTAGAGAGTGTTTTAAAGATATTGTTAATAGTTAGGTCTAGATAATACTCTATCTAAATTAAATTCTATTCGAATTTTAGCAGGACCACCTCCACAGTAAGACCACCCTAATGCTAACCTGAGCTTTAACGGGCCGACCAACATTGCGCTCAAAGGCTGATCAACACTAAGTTCATTTAAAACTTAACTTTCTAGAGACTTATCTAAAAATAACTAATCATAATCCCTCTACAGGACTCTAAAGAACAAGATTGGGACATGATCGATAAAGGATATAAAGTTGAAAAGATATATAGAAGTATTGTATTAAATGATCGATAAAGAATCAAATAAAGGATATATATATATATATATATACACACACACAGGGGATACAAGTTTAATGGTGAGAATATAAAGAAAAATATGATGTGATTTAGATATTTATTAATATCTTAAATGTTTTAATATTTATTCATTAATTAATTAAATTATTATATAATATAATATATTATATATATAATATATCAATTGAAAAATTAAAAATATTTTTTAATTTAAATTTAATTTAACCACAATTTGATTATAATTGGACTACTAACCATAAGATGTTATCTCTATTAGTTTAATAATCAATCTAATTTTCGAAACATTAGTTTACATTCATAATTGGACAGTTCAGTTTGTAAGAAGAATTTAATATGTATTGTTTAATTTCTATTGTATTTTTGTTGTATATCTTATTTACTTTGCAAGTGAGGTTTCATTTATTTGATAATTTTTTCACAATACCTTAATAAATATTTTAAAAATTATATTCACAATATTAGAAATTAATTCGTGCATTGCACCAAATAAAATTTAGTTTAGGTAAATAGTAATATGTTTGATCATCTTTTTATCTTCTTACAAATTTAATTTTTAAAATTTTTTAAAATTATATAGCTACACTTTTAATATATTTATTATAATGAAATAATGTGCTAATAATTTGTGAGAGATGAGGAATAAGAGTTAAAATTTATTATAATAATATTTAAAAAATTAGAGCTTCATGTTATATTATTATACATGTATTAAAAAAATATTTATATATTTTGTATATTATTTGTATATATTTATTATTTTATTATTATTTATTAACTATTATCTATTATTTTCATTATTTTATAATATATTAATAATTAAAAAGAAAAGGTTGACGACTAAAATGACACAGGAAAATCAAAAATGAAATGGGCCGACAGACGACTGGGAATAGATGCCGATGGGTCTGGGAACGGAAGAAGCAACCCTAGTTGTTCTTTCACGAAATCATTAAAGGTGATGTACCAAAATGGAATTTTCGTTTGATTGAATGATATTTTGGAGCTATTTATTGCCACCTTTTATTTGGTACAGATCGTCACCATTCATTTGGCTGGTGCTGCAACGCAGTTAAATGGGTTCTGAGATGGTAGAGAAGCGTCCGGCGGCGAGATTCTTGGCGACATGCTTGATAGGTGGGGTGGTCGTTGGCGTGTCACTCTTTGGCTTATACTCGGGTGGGGTATTGCAGACGCAGGATCTTTCGCCGCTCTCAATTTGGAGGAGGAGGAAGAAACCAATTCGTGTATATATGGATGGGTGTTTTGACATGATGCATTACGGCCATTGCAACGCCTTGCGTCAGGCTCGTGCCCTTGGTGACCAGTTGGTTGTTGGTGTTGTCAGCGATGCCGAAATTATTGCCAATAAAGGTCCTCCTGTGACCCCTCTTAACGAAAGGTTATGTATCTTTTGTATAAATTGTGGATTTGTCTGATTCTTTATGTTACCGTTTTCAGCATAACTCCCCCCCTTCAATTAAGTTGCTCTCCATCACGGGGATTCTGGCATTGTTTTCAAAACCTTTAATTTTGATGCGGTTCATTTTTATTTCTTCATCGGAATGACCTTTATCACTCTTTTAACATTTGCAGGTTGATTATGGTGAACGCTGTGAAGTGGGTTGATGAGGTTATTCCCGATGCACCTTATGCAATAACTGAGGAATTCATGAATAAGCTTTTTAACGAGTATAATATAGATTACATTATTCATGGAGATGACCCTTGTGTTCTCCCGGATGGAACTGATGCATACGCTCTTGCGAAAAAAGCTGGCCGTTATAAGCAGATAAAGCGGACAGAAGGAGTCTCAAGCACAGATATTGTTGGTTAGGACTCTGCATGCATGCCTAGACCTGATTTATTGTAACAACATTCATTTCATTATTGGGAGGGGCATAATTAGGTATGTGGTTTAGCTATGTTGCATGATGAATGATGATATGGGCGATGTTTTAGAGGATCAAAGGGAAGAACCCACGTAATGTTTAATCATATTTCATAACTTGATGTTGATCTAATAAATTATTAAATAATCTTAATTTAACCCATGTTACTTGCATTTGGAAGTATTTCATCTTAGATGTTTTTATTTCTTTGTTATTGTACTTCTAGAACATTTCTACACTTAACTCAGGCTACTTTTGTGGTGAAGGTTAATTTTGAATTTTGATGAATGGGGGAATCTCTATGTTTTTGGACGGATGATTTTATGGTTACATTGTATCTTCCCAACCCATCGACTAACTAAATTTCTTAAAGGACTTTTGAGGCCTTACCTCTTCATCAGACTATTCTCGTGTTGTGCAGTGAAGTTATGGTTTTGTCCACTCAACCTTAGTAATGAAACGGTGGGATTTTTATGGGGGAATCTCTATGTTTTTGGATAGATGATTTTATGGTTACATTGTATCTTCCCAACCCATCGACTAACTAAATTTCTTAAAGGACTTTTGAGGCCTTACCTCTTCTTCAGACTAATCTCATGTTGTGCAGTGAAGTTATGGTTTTGTCCACTCAACCTTAGTAATGAAACGGTGGGATTTTTCTCAGTCAAATAGCTGTGGTGGTTGTTGGTTGTTCTTGCTGGTGTTTGTGTTTTGGTTCAATGTTATTTCTTGATAACACCATTTGTATATATTCAGTCTTTAGTTTATTTAATATAAATTTCTTTTGGCTAGGGTTGCTTCATATTATTTGTGTATATTTATGGATGTTTAATGTTGTATAATAATTCATGCCCAGGTCGAATGCTTCTGTGCGTAAGAGAAAGGTCTGTTAGTGATAGTCATAATCATTCTTCTTTACAAAGACAGTTCAGCCATGGTCATAGCCAGAAGTTAGAAGATGGTGGATCTGCAAGTGGAACTCGTATATCTCATTTTCTACCGACGTCGCGCAGAATTGTCCAGTTCTCAAATGGGAGGGTAGGTTTGTGTAAACACTTCATTTTGACTGCATAGAAGCACCCTTTTAACTTCCTTAGTTCCCTCTGTATCTTTGAAGATTTCATTTGGATAGTATCTTTATACTGTCTGTTCAGGTGTACAAAGAGGTGGGGTTTGGACTTGAAAATAATTGACATAAGGTAGCCTGGGAGATATAAAAAATTCATTTTTGTGTGTAGCATTGGTTGTTGGAAATTAAAAAGGCAGCAAATTTTATTAGACTTAAATTGGCTATTGTTAATGGGTAATAAAGGGCAGGATTCAAGGTTTAACTAAGGAGTGCTAGCTGGAGGGAGTTGGATTGAAAGGATTGCAAAAAAGAGTAGCAATGGGTCTAGGGGGAGTTGGTTTTGAAAGGCCTGGCAGTACTTTATTGGATTAATACAAATTATTGTTACATGGCTGTAGATGAAGCGGCATGGGAACGGGAACCAGGGGAAAATAACGAAAAACAGTGACAAATTTAAAAATTCTATTATTCTATTTATTAAATATTAAAAATAAGGGGTTAATTTTCTTAAGATTGACTATAGGCCTTTATATAGGCAACCTAAGCAAACATAATTGAATTAAAACTACTGTAACTGAAATGAGAAATCCTGCTAAGACTCAACTAAGGGTTAAGATATCCCATGATCCAAACACCTGTATTAAAATCCTAAATTACTGATAAATAAACCCTAAATTACCAAATTACCAAATTCCCAAATTACAATTACATCATAATTTAAGATTATGAAAATTAATTTATCTTCACATATTGCATTAGTAGGCCTTATAAGGCTGTCTCCTGAAATTTGTGTGGCGTGTTTCTGAAGTTCTGAAACTAGCACCCCCTTTTTTTAACACTGAAGTGGATTGGCTGCTGTTAAGGAAGCTCTGCTATTCTGGGTTTATCAAGGTTTTGGAAAGAGTAAGAAAAAGAAGGCTTTCTGGAATTGTGCACTTGTTGCAGGTGTTTGGTGCACACACCCTGTACTCCCTCTTATATTAGTAAATTTTTTAAAGTGTATGCTATCAGTTTCTTTATATAATTGAAGTCCTGAGATAAAGTAGTAACTATGGCATATCTCTCTGTGTAAGTTGACCATTTTGTCACCTCAAAGTTATTATGGTTGTAATAAACCTTTACTGTTGGTTTATTTTCTCTCCATTACTTACTTACTTGCGCGCACACACACACACGTTTGTTTATTTGTTTCTTGCTACTCAGTGATGGTTATGATTTTTTTCCCCAATTAATTTTTGGTGGAACTCTCCATCTCTAAATCATAGTTCAGTAATTTCTTTCATATCACTTTGTAATTTACTCTTGTGCTTGTTGTTCCAGGGACCAGGACCCAATGCTCGTATAGTATATATAGATGGTGCTTTTGATCTCTTTCATGCTGGACATGTGGAGGTATTGTTTACATACTTTTTGTACTTAAATGCATATTGATTAATAGTATATCTTATTTGTCAAATGCTTTTTGCCTCTTCTTATACTGAGATGTGGATTTAATATATGACAGACAAAATTGAGTGGAGGGAATGAGAGAGAAACATAAGATAACTAGTTTCCCTGTTTTTCATTGCTGGTCAGAATATTCTGTAGTTTGTTGCCTAACTGTTATCTTTAGCAACATTAAAGTAAAGTTTTTTGGTTAGTGTTCCTACTTAGAACCTTAAAAAACTACTGTTTATAAAGAGAAGAGCACTCCCTTGAGCAGGGACGAAGAATACATGAGCTCCCTAACTCCCCCCAGGTGTCCTCTTGGGGGCTGTTGACAAACGCCAACAAGTCAAGAAGGAAGCACGGTTGAGAGAAAGAAGGTGCTTTAAAAAGGGACTTGGCACACCTAGTAAGGGGGTTCCATGCATCGAGCTCTACGCCCTGTATGGTCTGTGCTCCAAGTGCCAAGCACCGCCGTTCCGCCCGTCAAGTACCCCATGCCTTGCTCCTTTGTACATCATTCCATGCGCGCCAAGCACCTAGCGGGGGACCGTGCACAGTCACTTGCGGGGGCTGCATTGAGTCACCTTGGGGTGACGTTGTGCAGGCACCCTACTGGGGCCATACACACCATTACCACTGGGTTTGGGTGAACCACGATATCTACACACTCTAGTGGGGCATTCTCTATTGCACTCTAGCAGGGCATTCTTTACTTTTATCGCAATTAACCTCTGAAGAGACAATCTCTCAAAGTGCCTAGGGAATTTGTCCTCCAGGAGTAAGCTTTTCCCAAGGACAGTAAACAGTTTCCTCGCCAAGATTAAGTCGAGATTAAGTGTCTTATAAGACATCTTTGGGCAAGGTTAATCAACCATCATCGCTTGCCTTGCTAGGATCAAAATAAGTGTCTTGTAAGATGGGGTAAGCCTTAGGGTTCATGTCCTTTCCTCAGGGTTAGCCAAGTGATATTATGAGAAGTGTGCCAAGGTTGCTTTGCCAACAAAATCGCTATTAGAGTAGGTTTAGCAGGAGTGTAGTGAAGGTGCCTTCATACCAACCTTGCATGATCACCTAGGGTGAGTCAGGTTAGAGCATTGACTTAGTCTCATGTGAAGGATTCTCAATGGTTAAGGTATGCTGGAATATCGCTTGGGTAGGTTGGTCTGTGGGGGTTTATAACTCCTTGAGCACCCTCCCCCTATGAGCTAGTTTTTGGGGGTGAGTTCTACTCGAGGAGGTCCCTGTTTAACAAGGTATTTTTGTACCTTTGAGTTCTCCAAACTTCTTTGTTAGCTTTTTAGCCAACCTTGAACTTGCTATGTAACTTGCTTCCCTTTGCATTGTCACTATCACAAATATCCCTCTCAAATACAAATGACCTTTATAGATATCCTCCTGGCACCAAATAACCTTAGCATCCTTTTGGGGTTGACGGAGTTCTTCCATTTATATCAAGCATGCTTACACCCATTTAATACAAAGAAATCCCTTCTTGACACGTCTCCTCCTCTCCCACTATAAATAAAGCCTCAATGACTCTTAGAAGAATACACCTTGAAGCACCCAATTACTCTACAAAGATTATCACTTAAGCATCAACCATTACTATCTTCATCCATTCGTCCTTGAGCTCAGAAGTTATCTCCTTCACCATTGAGAATCTTTGTTACTTAGCCTTTAAGTGCGTCTGAGGTGCTTTCATAGAGGAAGTTGAGACAAGGACTAAGCATTGCTTACTTGTCCTACTTAAGGACTTGCCCTAAGTGCTTTGCTTTTCCCCTATCTTCCCCTATCTAAGTCTTCCCAGTGATTTGGATTCATATTGCTTTGTACCTCCTAACATCCAAGCCCGTTCCCGGAACAGTTGGTAAATGGGGCTATATTTCTGTGACTGGGTCCCCCCTTCCGCACCTCAGCCTTATTGGCCCATATTATCTGCCTTTTATGTCCTGAATACACAATGATAACTATCATATTATTCAAATTAAAAAAAAAAATGAAATGTCCTGTATTTTTTTTTTCCTTTTAGAGTTTTTGGCATAACAGAATCATTCCTGTTATGTATCTGTCTATGCCATTGGGGGTGTACAAAACTGAATATAACCAACCAGACTGACCCAATCCAAACCGAACCAATAGAATACCGTAAGAAACCTTAAGTAAGCACTAAGCAGTTTTGTTCAGTTTTACATTAGAAAAATCTGAGTGATTTAGTTCGGTTGTTTGTTGGAAATTTTTTTTTTTAACTGAGCTGGACCGAACTGACTGCCTATATGTTAACTATATTTTATATTATGTACATTATTATGTTACAATGGGTTTGTTTTATTTAGTGACCCAGCCTCCCTCCCCTTTGCAAATTCTGCATTCCAGCCTTTCTACCCATGAGTTTGAGCCCATCCCATTTTGAACTCACTACCTTCCCATCCCTAAGTCATTTTGGAACCCTAAGGCTAGCCATTGTCCCTCTCCCTCAAGCTTCACAAGCTTCATCCCTAAGCTTCACCGCCTATGTTAACTGAAACTACAATTGCTGCCTTAAGCGAGGATTTGACTATGTGGTAGTATACTCTGACTATGCCTGGTTTTTATCTCAATTTCTGGTCATGACATGGGTTCCTGTGAATTTCTAATCTTGAATTTTTAATTG
This sequence comes from Ceratonia siliqua, assembly GCA_034509205.1. NCBI lineage: Eukaryota > Viridiplantae > Streptophyta > Magnoliopsida > Fabales > Fabaceae > Ceratonia > Ceratonia siliqua. Next base: position 5,500,287 of record JASKGM010000013.1, on the reverse strand, counting down.
GCTTCAATAAATGTGTTACTGCTGCTGGTTTCTCTGTCTCTGTAATTGAGCCCTGCTCATGTATATGCTGACAAAGGTTTGTGACAATGGTGGAAACCTCACCGGTTTTTTGATTGCAAACTTTACTACTCCAGAGCTGATTGAACCGAACCGAACTGAACTCCAGGCTCGAACATGATGCAATATATGGATTTATTACTAGCAACGCTGAAAGACTGATACAGAAATGCCTGATGACACTAGTAGAAGCAATGAAAGCCTCACACCTTCGATTGCCACTAGCTACAGGACAGAACTTCGTTCTGGAGAATTCTTCGACAACACAACAATTGACTCACGATACACACACTGCACTACTAAACAGAATGATACCCAGCGTGGATAATGATATTTCCGGCCTGGATGACAGCTAACCAAATATCTCCAGCTAGGACCAGATAGGACTCACACAAATAAAACAAGAACCCATTACAAGACCCACAACCAGGCACGTGATACATAATTAAAACGCTGCCATTTGCACCACAACAAGTCTGGTTTGGTTTCAGTTCTTGTAGCATTAAACAAACAGATTAGTTGAAATTTTTAAAATTTTCGTTTGGTTGGTTTAGTTCCTCAAAACCGACTGAACCGAACTGCCTTACAGCCATAACAGCCATAACTAATTTACTGAAATTCCAACCTGAATTTCTTCCTCTTGACACCATAACTGCATAACTGGTATGTCAGGACACCATCGGTTCCAACTGAGTTGTCTTTTAGGATTTTCCAGATGTTGTTCCATCTGAGAATTAGTGGTAATATGTGATGATTGAGGATGTACCACCAAAAAATCTGTAAGGCTGAACCAAAAAGCCACCATCATCTACTTTAATAAGGACCTGCAAGAATGAAGATGACACTACATTTTTCCCACCATCCTTTGCCAATGGTTTTGTTAATGAAACTTTCACATATGCAGGGTTTTGATGCAAAGATGAGCTTGTATATTTTAAGTTCTCTCTCTCTCTCTTGATGAAAGAAGAAATATAATTAAAGAGAAAAGATAAGAGATGCAGAATGGGGGAGAATAAGATATCCTCCAAAAAGAATAGAAGACAAGAAAAAGGAGAAAGCCAAAGAGACTAAACATTACAGCAGAGCTGTCCAAGAGTTTTTTATTCCTTTTTAAATGTCTTTGTTGAGGAGGCTATCCTATCCTCCCATTAAAGAAAGTTTGTCACAAGTTTCTAAATTGAATTTTAGAATTTGCCCGCATGTTTTAAGCCATTGGAGATTTGATTTACTACTTTTAAATTTTGATTATATAGTGTTTTATGTCCTGTTTTAGATTAATGTATTGTGTAGCTGTTAAACTTGTGAGTCTAATACATGAATTCTTGCTTTTACTACTATATTGAGAATCTTGATCATTGTAGAGGTAATGCTTTTTTAGCATTTTCCTAAGCTATTTGAATTTGTCATGAGACTTATAATTTAACTGTTCAAGATTCTAAAAGTAGCCCTTATTCACAAATCATAATTGAGGGCTCAAGTTGACTAGCATCATCAACTGGAGTAATTGATTAAAAAGACTTAACACTAGTGTTGTAAGGTCTGATGCAGTGGAGCATTACTCAATTCCCGCTGCAAAGTGAAGGAATACCTCTTGAAGTCTCAAACTTCAGCAGGAGTTGCTTATAGTTAGGGTAGTACTATTAAGTATAGTATTGTCTTTCACTTCCAAGGTAAATACAATTTATGAAGATATGTTTTTCAAAGGTGAGCCCTTTAGATAGGTCTCACTATTGTCTCATGTAGGCTGGCTCAAGAAGACTAGATTTGTTAAAATCAGGAACACCGAATATGTTAATGAAGGTTTTGGGCACATTTGGCCTTGTGCGCACCACCTAGTGATGTTCAAAGAAGAGAGTTCTTGCGGTAATTATTTGTGTTTGACAAGGTGAATTTATTTTTAGCATATTGATCAGGTATGGGAAGAGATTGAAAGTTAACAAATTCTTGAGTTTTGGAAATTTTTTAGGGTTTGGGCAAATTCCTTATATCCAGGAATTTTGTTAATTAAGGGGTTTATAACCATATGGGCTTTTAATTTGAGTATTTATGGCTTCTTATTGTTGTAGGAATTACTTTAGATTAGTGAAGGAGTATTTCTTATTACTCCTTTGTATTAATCTTCTTTCCTGTAAATTCTTTTATTGTAAAAAAATGATTAAGTTGGAAACATTTGTTTCATTTTGTAACAAAAAGGGCCATGTGTGCACTCATCGAATGTCACTTTTTCATTGACTCTCTTCAATCTTTTTATGAATATGGTTAATTCCCATTACATTTTCAGTTATTTCTCCCAAGGTTGTTAAGATCTCGATTTTAATCATAAGGTCATATGATCTTACGATCCCACTCGAAGAAAGCGATCCTGGTCTTACTCAGAATCATTTTCCTTCATGACCGCTTTAGGATCGTGATCCAAGTCTTGCGATCCTACAATCTTCCGATCCTTGGCAATCCTAACAATCTTACAATCCTGGAAGATTCTGTTTTTTTATTTTAATTTTCAAACCAAAACAGTGTTCTGGCTTTTGGGTGGAAGAAAAATCGTAATTGAACTATCTTCTTCCCCTAGAACAGCAATAGTAGAGATAATCATGTGTTCTATGTACAGAGCAGAAATCTGACCTTGGAGTTCCTCTTTCTCCATTATTCTGTTATCCTAAGTTTCTTGTTTCATTGTTAGTTGGTTATTGCTTCTATTTTGAAACTTGTATTAGTGAATTATCCTTGTTTTTATCATATTTGACTTAGGATTTGTGATAATGTATGGAATCTTATGGCTTTTGAAACTTTTGACTTGTAATGCTAATGTATCATGCTTATTTGTGAACTCGATCCGTTCTTATGATTCAATCTTTCCGACCCCTTGACCGATCCTATGTAAGATCTCGATCTTGACAACCTTGATTTCTCCCACGCATGAGAAAAAACGGTTATAGCCTACTACCAATTTTTCCTGTCTGTTGTCTCTTGTTCAAAAGAATTGCCTACTTCCATTTTCATATTGAACTACTCATCTTGTGCATGCTAAGAAAGATAAGTTATGGCTTAATACGAATCTTCAGTTCTCTTGCCTTGTTTTTGTGCAATGTGCACTACTAATACTGTATCTAATTGGGACTTATAAGAACAAAATCTTTTGGTAAAATTTTTCTAAAGGTGGAAACCTCCTATGTTTGTTGACTCTGATTACTTATCGCGTATTTTATGTCCCTAATATCAATCTTATTTTAATCATCTGTTTTTTTTTTTGGTTTTTTTCAAGAGGTGGAAATTTCCTATGTTTGTTGACTCTGATTACTTAGCACGTATTTTATATCCCAAATATCAGTCTTATTTTTTTTTGCTCTTACTAGGATCCTATTTGTATGCTAGTGTGTGGGGTTGCCTCCTTTGAAGTTTGTTATTTGGGAAAAAAATTATTATTCTCTAGGTTTATATGTCTTTTACAAGATTTTTTTTTTCTTTGTTGTTTATCCTCTCTCAAATTAACCTTCTGGTTTTGAATAAGTTATTGCAACACATTAGAGAGAGTTAAATTCTTTATTCATCTTAGTTCGATTCCTCTTTTTCATCCATATGTTTCCGTCTTCTCTGCCTTTTAATTGCTGTTTTCCCTGTTAGACTAGACTTATGCAATAATTTTTCCCGCTAGATGCTGTAGCTACTATTATAACGGTGTAAAACATTGTACTTTTTGGCAACTTACCTTTATGTTATACAGATCTTGAGGCTGGCACGGGAGCTTGGAGATTTTCTTCTTGTTGGAATACACACGGATCAGACAGTCAGGTTGTCAGCCTTTCTTTCTCTCTTCTTCCCCACCCCTCATTAATTTTATGTCTTTTCTATACTTGGATTACCTATTTTCCTTATAGTGATTTGTGCCATTATGTTGCAACTCTAAATGTTACTAATGTACACTAGGAAGCCTTAAATTTCTGGCACAACCAAAACAGAGTACTGGCTTTTGTCACTTGAGATGCAGTTGACATCATGATTGCTGATTCTCAAACTCCTTATAAAAAATTGAAATGTGGTATAAAACTCTATTTTCCTTGGCTTCTATATGGCACTCAGGCTAGTGATTTTTTTTGAAAGAGGTGACTCTGTCGAATAAGATATATGTGGATCGTTAAATATCCTGCGGAATTGGCAAGCTCTGCTTTTTTTTCTTTGTTCTGTGGTTTTTATTCTCCATCATTTACTCTTAAGAGGATGTTTCATACTCTACCTTTGAATTTCAATGTGAATGTATTGTCTTTGGCAGGTGTACCTTAGATCTCGAGCTTGCATTATCATCAATGCTAAATTTTACTTTATTGTAGTAGTGAGTCACTAGTGACTATTTAGCCTTGAGTTGAAAGCTAAAAATTAGTATTTAGTATTATTTGGGCATCCAATCTTGTTTGTGTTTCTATTATGTTTATGTATAAGATTTTTTATGTTTGACAATTTTGATATAATTTATTACACAATGATTCTGTAGTGCAACTAGAGGAGCACATCGTCCTATCATGAATCTTCATGAGAGAAGTTTAAGTGTTTTAGCATGTCGCTATGTGGATGAGGTTATAATTGGCGCACCATGGGAGGTGTCTAAGGATACGGTTAGTTTTAATTCTAACTTGTCAACTTTTTTTTCTTAACTTTGTATAGCTTAAATCTTTGTTTTTGGCTATTATTATTAATGATCTCAAGCGACTTAAACATTGTTTTCTTCAATATGATGCTGTTGGAAGCTAGTTGTATATTGGTAGCTGTATGATTTTTGTATTTATTGTACTTTAATGTATTTTCTTGTACTAAGTCTCTATAAATACGATAGCCTATGTATGTTGGAATTCACTGGCTACATTTCACAAAAAGGGTTTTGCTCCCTATCTCTCTCATTTCTTGTGGTATCAGACCTAAGAGGGAAAAGCCTCAAGTTAATTGTTGTCAGCAATAATAGAGCTAAGTCTTCTTTTTCTCTTGTTTACACTAATGTTTGGGGACCTAGTCATAGTTACTCAACTTTGGGGTTTTCAGTATTTTGTTATCTTTTTGATGATTACTCTCGTTGAACCTGATTATATTTTGATAGGAACCTGGAATTCTACTCAGAATTACAGTAGAAGAAACTGAAAAAAGAAAAAAAAACTCCTAGCTCTTGGGCTACTCCTCCCACTAAATTCCCAAATTTCTGTCTCCTTTCACCTCTACCCCCACAGCCAATGTATTTGCTTCTAGCTCTAACTAACCCCTTCTAGAAGATGCCACATACATCCGTGTGTCCCTCCCTCCTAACAAATTCTGTTCTGCACCTCACAGCTGCTACTCAGCCAAATTCATGCTGAGTGAGCAGCCCTTACCCTTCCTTTTGCCTGTGTGTAAACCTACAGATAGGAGGTCTAACGTAATTAAGGAGCAGTCGCTCTAAATTGTTCTCTATCTTTTAACAATTTTGACTGAACTTAGCACTCAATATGGTTTTTCCATCAAAATCTTAGGAAGTGATAATGCACTCATATTTCTCTGCTGCTTTCCCAAGTTTATGACCTCATAGGGCATCCTTCATCAAACTTCATGCTGATACACCTTAATAGAATGTGGTCACTTAACAGGAAAATCGTTGCTTTATTGAAACATCTCACTTTATTGATTCATAATCATTTTTCTCTTTGTTTTTGGGGCCATAGATTTCTTACTGCTTGCCATCTTCTGTTATGGGCCCGTTCAGCAGCTCTAGTATTATATTTTACCAGAGATAGTGAAGCTGGATCAAATTTCCTAGGCTTCCTTATCTTGGTTTCTAAATCTGAATGTAGGGTTCTTCGAGGGACCCTGGGTCTCCTTGGTAGGCTATTCGAGGTGCCTGGCCTCCTTAATTCAACAACTTATTGAAAGTAAATTCTCCGATCCTTTATATTCATAAAAGAGAAGACTATAAATAGTCTTTTGGCTTACAATAGGAGATCAATCCGTAGACTGGAACATAAATGAATTAAAATGATAGTATTCGAAAATTAGGCAACAAACAAAGACACAAAGGACATTAAATGACTTTATTCTCCTAAGGATCCTTGATAACGACACCTAATTGCCAATCTTGCTATAATTCTCATAAATCTCTCTGACTGGTTGATTTCCTTCCAAAATAAGGTTGATTTCCTTCCAAAATAAATCCCTCCAGCTAGAGAATCTGTATTAACTCCCAAGAATCAAGTAATCAATCAATCTCAGAAGTTGACCCCTCAATTTCCTTTCTCGGAATTTCCTTATTTCGCTTAGAATACACCAATTGGATTGGTGATCTAACATCTTCAATGCTACAAAATTAGGTACCTCACTCTACTGTTTTCGAATCAACCTACTCCGATCTTATCTCCTGTTGATGGTTTTTTTATTGTTCACAGTTATTCCTTCTATTCATAATTCACATCTTGTTTATAATTTTCGTAGTTATAATCATTTTTCATCACCCTATTCATTTGTCTCCATTCCTCGAACAACTCAGGAAGCCCTTTCTTATCTTGGGTGGCAACAAGTGATGGTTGATGAAATGACTTTACGGTCCAGGGTCACTTGGGATGTACATCTGCCTATCGGCAAGTCTACTATTAGATGCCATTGAGTTGATACTGTTAAACATTGCTCAGATGGTAACATTGATTGTCCTAAAGCTCAAGTTGTTGCTATAGGGTACACCTAGATATTTGTATTGGATTATGAAGATACTTTCTCTTTGACGGCCAAGATTGCCTCTAGTCATCCGTTGTTGTCCATTGCTGCTATGTGACTTTGGGCTTTCTATCACTTGGCATTAAGAATGTCTTTTGATGAGAACCAACAATTTCTTTATAGATTTTCTAGATAATTGAAACAGAAACCAAGGATAGAAGAGCTAGATATTTATAATTAGAGGTACAATTCATAATATCAGCCCTGTTCTAAGCACAGAATCAAGAAAGGAAACACTCAGAAAATAGAGTCACTCCCTAGCTTTCGAGAGGCTTGGTCTCTCCCACACTACTACCCAAGTTCTTCCCTGCCTCAGCCTCAAAAAGCCTCTCCTTTTATTCTTATTTTCCCTAACAGACTTGCTGACATCACAATAGCCACCTAACCAACTCCCACCATTTAGGCATCCACTGCCACAAGCCCCTTCACAACATCCTTCCCCTTAGCGACCTTCCTTCTTCTAGAATATGCTTTAGTAAACATATTAGGGTCTTTCACCTTTTTTTGGCAATCTTGAGGAGGAAGTATATATGAAGCAACTACCTAGCTTTGTTGCTAAGAGGGAGTTTGGACTAGTGTGCAGGTTACGCCATTCCAGCTAAGGGCTGAAATAGTGACCACAGGCTTGGTGTGGAAAATTTAGCAGTGTTGTTCAGCAGTTTGGAAGACTTCTAGTGAGGCGGATCATTCAGTTTTCTATAGATATCAAGGCCCTATTTGGAATTGCTTTCAAAAACAGTTCTTTTGTTCTTTGGTTCTATGAAAACAAAAAAACAAGAACAAGTTCAAGATGTTTTATTTGTTTTTGTTCCTAAATTTCTTTGAAATCATGGAGAACACATTAGGAAAACAGTTTTCATTAATGGCAAAGTTGTAAATGTGTTCTAAAATGAAAACCATCTCTCTTCACTTTAAAAAAACTGTTCTCAAAATTTACATCCAAACAAGTTTTTTTTTTTTTTGGTTCTACAGGAACTTTTTTTTTGTTTTTGTTCTAAAAATCTGTTTTAGAAAACAATAAAACAGAAACACTTCCAAACAGGTCCCAATCTCCTGGTCTTTGTATTTACCTGGTTGTTCATGTAGATGACGTCATTAATTATTATAGGAAATGGTCAAAATGGAAGTTTTCAACTAAAAGAAAACCTCCTTGGATATTGGAGACTTATTGGGAAGTTGAATTATCTCACAATTTCTTGATCAAACATCTCTTTGCAAGTGTAGTAAGCCAGTGTCTACAATCTTCATGCACCAGTCATTAATATGCTGTGACTCCCATTCTCAAATACATTAAAGCAACCCCCTAGCAAAGGGTTGTAGTATGAGGACCACAAATATGTTCAGGTAGTTGGTTATGCCGATGCCTATTGGGTAAGATCTACCTTAAATTAACTATCCACTATAGGGTATTGTGTCTTTATTAGAGGTAACCTTGTATCTTGGAAAAGCAAGAAACAAATCGTGGCTAGATCAAGTGCAGAAGTTGAATATCGTGCCATTGCTTTTGAAACATGTCAACTGGCGTGGATGAAGTAGATGCTTCAAGAATTGTAGTTTGGAAAGATAAATCAGATGCAACTTATTTGTGACAATTAGGTTGAACTCCATATTGCTTCCAATCTTGTTTTCCTTGAGAGGACGGAACACATCAAACTTGGTTGTCACTTCATTAGAGAAAAGATACTTTCAGGGACCCTTACTACTAGCTTTGTCAACTCCAATGACCAGTTAGCAGATATATTCACAAGATCTCTTAGAAGCTCACCCATCACTTACATATGTAACAAGCTTGGTGCATATGACATGTCTGCTCTAGCTTGAGTGAGAATGTTAGAATGCCTACTGTAGCATGTATGCTAGCTGTATATATGTAGCTATATGATTTTTGTATTCAGTGATCATTGTACATTAATGTATTGTCTTCTACAGAGTCCCTGTCAGAGATTACATTTTACACAAAGGGTTTCTCTCCCTATCTCTCTTATATCTTAGTTGTAATGCCAATAATAGTAATTGAAGCAAATTCAAATTATTCTTTTTTTAATTGAAATTCTAAAGTTTAAAATTATATGGTAATTAGACATGATTTCCCTCTTTACTATCTTGAGTTTTGAGCCTGTGTTTTAGGTAATGTTCTGAAAACCGGACCGGACCGGCATGTAGAACCAGAAAAACCGGGTTCGGTCAATCCCCAAAAAGCTGCAAAAAATCGGTAAAAAACTGACAAATCGACGTTGACCCGTTAAAAATTGGGGGAACCGATTGGGTCAACGGTTCCCCCGGTCCAAGAAGAAGAAGAAACCCACACGAAAGCTCTCAGCTTTCTTAGTCAAATTTGGATATGAGCAGAAAGAAATCCAGAAAATCAAAGATGAAACCCAAGAAACAAGCGAAAAACTGAGAAGAAGAAGAAGTTTGAGGCAACTTCTTCCTCTGGTGCCCTTGGCTTCGTTACGTCAGGAAGAAAGGAAAGGGGCCAAATTAAGAGAAGAAGCCAAGAAGGTCTCTGACCATTGATAAATGATAAATAAATGATAAAGGTGGAATAAAAAAATTGAAAGAAAAGCTCTCTTGTCCTTGTTGCCTTGATAGATTGGTGAAAGCATTAAAGGCTTGTACTTGTGTTTTGAAAATTGAATAAAAATTGGACAGAAAAAATAAATGATATTTTTAGTTTTACAATAAATATACTATAAAAATAAAAATTTGTATAAAATAATTATATATAGATATATATATTAATTTTAATGTTAAGATATTTTAAATTTTATTCTTTAAAATTAAAATTTTAATTATATTTTAAGACTATTAGTGTTTATTAGAATATTAATTGATTTGTTATATTAATTTATTAATTATTATATATATATAATATTACACTATATATATAATAATATATAAATAAAAAATATTTTTTAATTCATGCCAGTTCGACCGCTGTTTAACTACGATTGGTACTCATGACCCTCTACCTCCACCGGTTCAATGACTGGTCCAGTTTTCTGAATATTGTTTTTAGGTAATGTTCATTGCAAGAGGAAAAAGAGGTGTGGGAGGAAGACGAGGGAACTGGAGTTCTCCTTGTACCTTCAAAATTTACCCTTTTTTTTATATAAAAAAGATTAGCATGTGGATTATAAAATTTCTTGAGATGTCATTTTAATAGAAGTTATAATTTGATTATTGTCAGAAATGCTGCAAAAAAAATCTTATAAATGTAATAGGATTTTATTATAATTCATTGGCAGGTTCAGTTGGCCTGGTTTTTTTCTTACAAAACAAGATGTTTGTTTGGAGAGATCTCTAGTTCATCATTAAGTGTCAATGCTTTCTTATGTCGTTTTTTGTTGTGATATTAATCAAATTATTATTCATATGTGGACTGTTGTGACACTAATTCTTTTGAGTGCAGATAACAACTTTTAACATCTCATTAGTTGTTCATGGAACCGTTGCAGAAAATAATGATTTTCAGAAGGTAAATTGTGATTTATATACAATTATTTATTACTATTCTCAGCTGGAGGTGCAGAGTTGCTTTTGTCGTCTACAACATTCATTTTTTCATAATTGATTATTGACGCTAGTTTTCATACAGGAAGAATGCAATCCATATGCTGTTCCCATTAGCATGGGCATCTTCAAAATCTTGCAAAGCCCTTTAGATATCACAACTACCACAATAATTAGAAGGATAGTATCAAACCATGAGGCATACCAGGTAACTTCGGGTTTCCCTTTTATCATTTTATTTTCCTCTTAATAGATTTTGTTGTAATCATAGGCTGATGTTTTCAAACTGTCTTGCTCCTGACATACATCTCTCTGTACTTGTTATTTATCGCGTCTGTTTCTTTATCCCAAAACCATTCTTTTTTATAAATACTAGATACGAGACTTATCATGAAGAACATGTCAAATCTGAAATTTTTTGGAATGGTTCCACTACCATTTGTCATATATTTTCTTGGGTAAAGCCTATTTATAGAGCACTCCAAAATTAAAGGGGAAGGAAAATATACCTTAAAATTAGGGACACTAATAAAGAGGTTATACCTAACAACCAAGGTATTAAATTTCGTTTTGAGGTACCGTTTCGGTTATTCAGGAAACGGAAATGTTTCGAAACATTTCG